>JAIUZE010069530.1:0-18779 GCA_022085475.1 Heliosperma pusillum
ATTATAAGACGAAATCGTAGTTTAAAATTATATCCTTTAAGTCAAGCGGGTTTTTGTATGATTTAACAATTCACATGTTAGAAGTTAATAAAATAACATGTAATGAATATGTTGACTTTTATGGTTAAGTCTATGTGATAAAGACTCTGTTTCTAGCCGTTTTGACCAAACGGGTTTGGTCAAACTAAGATCTAGTCAGCCCCGTTTTGACTGATGACCCGTCGCGGGACTCGGGTCGGGGATTTGTCTTCAAGTAAGGTTTTATTTAATTATTGAATTAGCCTTAGTAGATATGAGGCGATATGATATTTGAATATGATTTTTATGCAATTAGTCACATGATAGGAAGTTTTTCCCGTGACTGTTTAATTATATGGTTGGTGTCGTGTTGACTAATTACCCATAGAGAATTATGAGTATATGGCGTCTTGACCATTCTAATTCTAAATGAGTAGCTTGGACCATGACATCGATAGGCCGTACTATCTTTAACGAGTATATAGTTCACTGCTTGATAGCTTTTGTGTCACGGACTGGGGGGCTTATCTCCAAGTCGGGGCATGGCATCCTAAGAGTTCCGCTTTGGGAAGGGAGCCAGCTTAAGTACTAGCCATCTCTGCTTAGGGGGTCGCCTAGTAGAGTTTCTCGTGTACGGTTATGTCATGAGACGGGGACTGGAATAGCTGTTGTCGCTAGGTCTGATCAGTCTAGGACTAGGATGTTTTCCTACCTTGTGGTATAGCCTCGAGTTACAGAAGTCTTCTATTGACTGTCCTGAGAACTTATGCCTGTTTGTAGACGTATTGGTCTTTCATGTTTTGTATGATTCTATGAGTTTTTAGAAGGTGAGAGCAGCCGGCGAGATTGATAGAGTTTGGATTACCGATGTTAACTGATTCGACATGATTACGTGTTGATTAGGGTTGAGTGTATCATGGCCATGTTACAGGGTAACCTCTGAGCTAGCATACCAGCTTCCTACCTCTTGTTATATTTTATTATCGGTTTCACATGATAGCTTTCATATGATAGGTTATATGTTAGTTAATTGTTTCATAACATGAAAAGCATATCATATATGTTAAAGTTTTGTATTTTCAATATACATTGCTTTTATGTTATTCATGTTTTATTAAACTCGACATTTCGTGGCTGGGAGAACTCGGAGTTACTCCCCACTGACTGTGGCTTCCGTGTTTATATTTAATGCGGTTGAACAGGTGGTGATGCATATTTGGGGTACATTGACGAGCTAGCGAGCGAAGTATTTACCTTGGACCTATATTCGGTTCATAGTTTGTATATTATTATACACTCTTTTATTTCCGTATTTATACGGGAGATATGTCTCCCGTCTTGTATATTTCTTTTGTAGAATATTATTTCCGTTTTGTAATGACCCTTTTTATTTTATGACACCTTCGTTATGTTTTATTATCTTTTATGTATTTAAATAATTTTTTTTTCTTTCCGCAAATTTGAGGGTGTCACACTTTTGGTCTAGGAACCAAGTGCCAAACTTTGTTCCTTTCAAATTGTTGTAATTTCTCTTGCATAGGAACGATCCATCCTGGTTCAGTGAGGGCTTCCTTGATATTCTCTGTTCAATAGTAGAGAGGAAAGAGTAAGAGGAGCAAAAGTTGGTCAGAGATCTTCGTGTTTGAACACCCTTTCTTAAATTTCTGATGATCGAATCCCTAGGATGTGAATCTTTATATTTCAATTTGGTAGAAGTCTCACACACTTCTTCATTAAGGTTTGAGGTATAACCTTCAAATGTTTTGGAATCAAGGGTTGTTCCCCCTGAATTCAATCTCAAGGTTGTAGGTGAATCAAGTATAACTCTGGATTCACTATTCTGATTTGAATTCAAGAATATAGCTTCATCAGCTGTAACTTTGGTACTTAATTCCTTGTTTTCGAGGAAGTTATAGTATCATCAACTATACCTTCAGGTCTCCTTCCGTTATTATTTGAAGGAGTATCAAACTCATCATTTGTGTCTTCGATCTTCTTTTCTTCTTCGTCCAACTCTTGAGGATCATCTTTAGACAATTAAAAATCAGGTTCATTTTCATCTTCCTCATCATCATGTATAGGCTTATCAAACATATCATTCTCATCAAATATAACATCTGCACTTTCTTCGATGCATAATGTTCTTTTATTAAAGACTTTATAAGCCTTATTATGATCATAATAACCAATAAAAACTGCCTCATCACTCCTAGGTTCAAATTTGGATAACCTATTTTTGCCATTGTTAAGAACAAAGCATTTACTCCCAAAGCATCGCAATTGGAATATATTAGGTTTTCGACCTCTGAGGAGTTCATAAGGAGTTTTCTTTAAAATAGGTCTGTTCATAGCATGGTTATGAATGTAGCAAGAAGTGCTAATGGCTTCAGCCCAAAAGTTACGAGGAAGACCACTACACAAAAGCATTGTTCGAGCCATATCCTCTAAGGTTCTATTCATATGTTCAACTACAACATTTTGTTGTGGGGTTCGTTGTGCAGACAAGTTATGCCCTACACCATTTTCTCTACAATATTCAATGAAAGCATGATTGTCAAATTCGGTGCCATGATTCGTACGAATAGATACAAGATTGGACTTATATTTGTTTTGGACGAGTTTCATAAGACAAACAACCTCATCAAAAGTCTCATCTTTTGAGTGTAAGAATATAGGCCAAACATACCTTGAATATTCATCAACAAGAACAAAGACATACCTGGATCCTCCTCTACTAATTACCTTCATTGGACCACAAAGATCCATATGCACAAGTTCTAACGCATGATTCGTGCTTACTATTCTTGTAGTTTTGAAAGATGACCTCACATGCTTGCATCTGGCGCAAGTGTCACATATCTTTTCTTGTTCAAACTTGATTTTGGGTAGACCTTCAACCAAGTCCCATCGTTTAAGCTTATTCAAAATAAGAGAGCTTATAGACCAAATCTTTTCTGCCATAAGCACGGATCATCTAAGGTTACTTTCATGCAGGTAAAAGAGTTAGTAGGAATATAATTCAATTCAATAATATAAACATTCCTTTTGCGATGACCTTCAAGTATCACTCTACTAGTACCTTTAATTATAATGCGACAGATATCTGAATGAAAGACAACCTTGTTTCCTTTATTCATAATTGAGATATACTTAGTAGATTATGCTTGAGGACATCAACTAAATACACATCACTAATTGAATGAGAGGAAGATATATCAATCTTACCAACACTGATGACTTTTCCTTTCTTATTGTCTCCGAATGTGACCTTACCTCCATCAAAAGGTTCAAGTGAAAGAAATAGATTCTTTTTTTCGGTCATGTGCCTTGAGCATCCACTATCAAGGTACCAAGAGTTATTTTCTTTCACAACTACCTACAAGACAAGCTAAAGATATTTTTTAGGTACCCAAGCAAGGTTGGGTCCTTTTGTGTTAGTTACCCTAAATATAATGTCTTTTCTAACCCAAACTTGTCTTATGATTTTCCTTTTTGGGTATGATCTACTAGGAGGTGTCTTGGTCTTTTGGTGTTGTCTAGGTTCCCAAGATTGTTGCTTCTTGGGTTGTTGCCTTTCCTCAGGCAAGTTGGTTTTCTTCTTGTAAGCAAAACTCATATCGTAGAACCAACGATGTTCATTGTTTATGACTTCTTCTATTATGGATTCATGATTAGGACACATGTCCTCTTCCTCATGTATGTTAGAGGCCATGACAAAATTCTTGTTTTTATTTAGGTCTTTTGTGTGTTTAACACAGTTTTCAATGAGATGTCACGTGTGACTGCAATAATTACAAATAAGTTACTCAGACAAATTGACTTATTTTCTTTTTCTGAAATCTCGTTCAGAAGGAGTAGATTTGCATTTAGAGTGATCCCTACGACCGTAACACTCATAACCTAATCCCATTTTCATATTATTGTCGGATTGTTCAGTTAAGAAATTTAACACAATTGTGCTACCTTCCCATTTGTCGTGAACTTTCTTAGCATGCATAAGTAGTTCTGATGAGTCCATTTTATATATAGTTTAACTCCCTAATTTAGCTCGATTTTTCATGATTATCATACTTTCTTTAGTATATGTTTGAGCTAATTACGTGTTCTAGGTGTATTGCTTGTGTTTGTTACATTTTGTAGGAATCAAAGCATTTAGAGGCTTTTTCCTAGCACATTAGCAAGCATCAAAGTTCACTAAGCTAAAATGAAAGCAAGATGGACCATGGAAGGATAGTGTGGAAAATAACGAGCCCAAGCATGAGAATTTGTAAAATGGTTTGATATGCAAATGAGAAACCAAAAATGAAGCCCAATGCAAGGAGTCCACAACTCAACATAGGATGCTCCTTTGGATACTCATGGGATGCGAAGAGTATGCAATTAACCGGAGAATTAAGGAGCTTAAAGGCATAGCATAGGATTCTCAAGCATTTAATTGAGCAATTAAGCAATTGTTCCTGGATTACTGAAACCCCGATCGGGGTTTCCATTCCCCGATGGGGGTTTGGTCTCGATGAAATCTTACGTTTCAAGTCCCCCTCCTTATATAAAGGAGAGGGACTTCGACACTTGGAGGCATTCTTTTCACATATTTTTTATCATCTTGTACAACATTTTACACTCTTAAAACACTCTTTTACACAATGTCATTAGTCATTAGATTAGGGTTAGAATTGTTTAGTGTCCATTAGTTGTTACAAATAATTCCTTTGAGTATTTCAATTTATATTACAAGTTCATTTGCAAGTTATTTGGTTCCATTGTGTTCTTCAATTCCAAGTTTTATTTCCTTTGTTGAGGTAATTATATTTCTTGTATTGTTTTGTTATTTCCTTTGTCATTTCCATTATTAGTTAGTAATCATGTTTACTTTATTATTTGTTATTAGATTAGTTATCATTATGCAAGAGTGGTTACTTTGTCTAGGGAATTAGGGAAGCAATGCATAAATAATATTTGCAAATGTTGAAATGAGATGTTATGATATCAAATAGTTGTTTCTAGCACATGCTTGCATTGTATTTTTAATCTTTGATTATTGATCACAATCCTTGATTAAATTCGTTAATTCTTTCTATAAGTCAAGAGGCACGGAATTGAATTAGACTAAGCATGTGTTAGTAGATCGACCTAGCCATAGCGAGAGTTCGTTAGGACCTGATCTATGGTTGACACTAATATCGAGAGGTGGGTGTCTTTAGCCTAAACAATTATCTTTGTTATCAATTTTCTACTTTGACTTGAGCATTTACATAATTTGCATGTGTGACCCGAAATCCCTAAACTATTCCTTTGTTATTGTTGTTGTTTCATAAACCCAACCAAACTAATCGATAACCGACTTTGATAGAATTCACTCCATAACAACTTGATAGCAACTCCCGTCTCCTTGTGTTCGACCCCTATTACTACATTCATTTGTGTCTAGGGTATTTATCTTTTATTAGGTGTACGATAGCCAATCAAATTTTGGCGCCGTTGCCAGGGAGCACGGTTTTGTTTGCTATTAGTCGTTGAATTTTATCTTATTTTATTTTGTCTCGAGGAACACTTGTTCCTTGTGACCATTCTCACAGTTTCCTTGTAGTTTTAGTTCCTTTTTTAGGTATTGAAACTATCTAATTTTGGCCTTACATAATGAATAACTATGGATTCCGATACCCACAACACAAGGATGAGCCTTTTCCTGACTATCTTAACCGGTTTTATAACTATGGTGATCATCTCATGTCCCTCGGACAAGTCATTGATTGGGATTACATGGGTCAAGTTCTACTTGATAGCATGGATTTTGAGACACGAGAATTGGCTCTTTATATGAGTTGTGGTAGTGTCTACTACAAGAGAGGAGAGGAGCTTTGGAATTTGTTGAATTTCATGGCTTCCCAATGTCAAGAGGTAGTTTGCCAACAACCTTCCTCGCCGGGTTTCAAAGAGGAATGCTATGCGATTCTTGATTATAATCAACAAGTGGTTGAAGAAATAGCGCGATCGATCCCTACTTGTGCTTTTCCACCCTCCCAATGTGAGTCTTTTCTCTCTAATGATTTTACATTATTGGATGACGATGATAATGGTCCTACTTTCTCTCTTGAATGTCCCCCTATAATTATTCCAATTGACCATTTAGAGACTTATGTTTATGACATTGACCTTGTAGTAGATGACACACTTACCATGGATGATGTTGGGCCCGTTTGTTATAAAAGGGATGAGGTTTTGCCCGAGTCATTTGAAACCTTTGCCAATCCTTTTACATGGGATATAGTTGATCCATTTAAGGTTGATGGAAGACTTAGTGCTACTAATTTAGAGGTTAAGTGGGATGAACCCCCAATTTTTGATGAGTCCTACCACCTTGAGTTTTCATACCACCAATTTGAGATCATTTATAATGATAATTTATGCAATAACAGTTTATTTTATGGTCATAAGCATGATGCTCCATCTCTTGCTAACGAGTGGAGTAGTACGGTGGTTCTCTTTGAAATCTCTAATGCGCATTTTGATAAGATTTATCCTTCCTTACCTTTGATCTTTCATGCTTATATCTTATCAATTGCTTACATTTGCTTTTGTATTGCTCATGCGCAGGAATATGATCAACTTCTAAGGACATTGACATGCTTTTTAGACGGCAAAGGATACTCATTAGAATAAATTAGTTTTTGTCAATTTAAATTTTTTTGGACAATTGCAATTTCAATTTGGTTGTAATAGTTAGACATTTAGACATTTAGTTTGCTTTAGTTTGTAGTAGCTTGTCTTTTGCAGGTACTTTGCTACTTGGATTGGGCTACCCCATTTTCAAGCTAGCTTGGGGGAGGCTTCTACACTTTAGTATGCTTTCTTTCCTTCCTTTATTTCCGCATGTGTCATCCCATCTCCCCTTGTTGGTTTTTGTTTGTCCATCTTTTTGTCACACATTGAGGACAATGTGTGGTCTAGCTTGGGGGAGGGATTTAGTGAGTCTAGTTATGGGAAATATAATCTAAAAATTTTAAAATTGAAAGTAAAAGTTTGATGTTGTGTCCTCCCATGTGTCTTTTGCATGATGTCATTCCTCTTTGCATTTCCTATATTGTAGTTCTTTTAAGCTAATGAATCATGCTTTATTGTCGGGATTTTGCATTCATGGGGATGTCTTGACATAGTGGGTGAGGGATGGATTTTTAGACAAAATAGACTTGATCTTGACATTGGTAAGCTACATATATGGTAAGGTAGACCCTTCAATTGCCGGTGCATATATACTCGGTCTTATCTAGGTGTGTGTAGTTTCTCCTCTTGGTGTGTGTTACATCTAGACGCACAAGTATGGTCTTTGTCCCATTTTATATGAGTTTTGCTATCATGATTGCATTAGAAGCCATTCACTTGCTTGCTTATATAAATTGCCCAAAAATTACCCATTTCCTAGCTACATATAACATTGCCTACCTTTGTTGAGCTAGTGACTTGCTACTTCTGTTGGGGCGCTTTTATTTTTGGGATTTGCTAGAATTTGTCACTTTTGTAAGCTTGTCGTTGCGGGATTGCTGATTCCCGTATCTTGGTGGATGTTGGCTTTAAAGAAAAAAAAAAGAATTGAAAAAAATGAAAGATGCAAAATAATGAAGAAAAGAAAAGAAAGAAGCATGAGAAAAAAAGAGAGAAAAATGATGAAAAAAGAAGAGAAGAAAAATGTGTTGCTTCCATTGTTCTATGAAGTATTTGATTTTGGGAAGTATACATGTGTCTTGTAATGTTAAAAGAGTCAATATGCTGCTTTTGGCTCTAATTCTTGTTGTTTGGGAATGGGTAAAGTTTGGAATAAGCATTCTTACACATTTGGTTGTCACTAGCTTGACATTAGCTCCACATGACCAAATTCATTTGTCCACCTTCTTACCCATTTCCCTTAGCCTTCTTCTTTGTATTATTGGATTCTTTTCTTATGCATTATGATCATGACTAGCATTGTCTTATTGATTTGGAATGTTTACCATACTAGATTGCGGGCGCATTCTCTTGAGTCGTAGATAGGAGAGTGTCATTCACATATATTTGCCATATTCATTTTGTAACACCCGCAAATGTACCCTATTTTTCTAGTAAAAATATTTTACGGATACTTTTTAGTGAAATTTAGTTTTCATTTAGAATTTAATTTTCCGAGTCGAATTTAGAATTTACGAGTTCGTATTTGGAATTTCCGCGAGATTTCAAGTAAAACCCGTCTTAAGCCGTCTTTGACTTTTTCTTGACTTTATCCCTTATACTCCCTCATACTACTCCTAACCTAATTCATATTCACACAAACACAACTCAACATTTCTTCTTCTCTAAGAAACCCAAAACCTTGCCTCCATTTTCATCCAATCTTAGAATCGTCGTACCTCGCTCAATTCTTGTTCAAATTCACGTAAGTTCGTCTCATTCTTCCCCTCTTATCTTCCTCTATCCGTATTGATAATAAAATTACCGTCTTTCTCGCTTTTCAAACTTTCCGTCTTTCTCAAGGTGAAGTAAATTCATCTTTTATTAATTATTTGTAGGTGGTGACCTTCAAGATCCTGACAAAGACTATTTCTTAATTGAAGAGGACCTTGACGCGGAGTAAAGACGCATAAAGGTAACGGTGAAGGGTTACTCGATATCATTTACGTGTTTTATGTGTTTTCTACGCTAGTAATCGTATTTAGATTATGGTTAGTATGCTTAGGACTTGTGTTGTTGTTGATGGATGTTGTTAGTTGTTAATTGATATGAGAATTGATGGTTTGTGATGATAAATGAGGATTTTTGTTGTTGATAACTTGTTGGGATTTGATCGTGCCTGAATCACGTAAAGGACGCTGGCTGCGTCGTGGGACGCTGGCTGCATCGTGGGACGCTGGCTGCGTCGTGGGATGCTGGCTGCGTCGTAGGGCGCTGGCAGCGTTACTCGCTGCCGACTGCAGTTTTCCTGCATTGACCCCTTTTCGTAAAATGATCATATCTCCTTCGTTACTTGCTTGTTTTGAGCTTGTGACATCCCGTTGGAACCGTAAGAGGATAGGTTATCACCTCCATTTAGAATTTCTGCATTTGCATTTCTAGAACTCTAGTTATGACCGTTTGAAGTGGACCCTTGTTTTCGTTGGTTTCCAAACAACGTTGTTTTGGAGAGCTATCTATGTTTCTTATTTATTATGCTTCATAAACTTGTTCTAATGGTTTCCAAACAACGTTGTTTTGGGCGTTGTCCCTGGATGAAACACCTCTAGACGTTCTTTAGCTAGATGCTAATAACTTTGTCTTTTGTTAACACTTTGAGAGACTACGTCTCTTGTGGTATTTTTATTTGGTTTGTAATATTTGACACTCCTCGTATTTTCTATTGGCATGTAAAAAGTTTTAAAAACACCGTAGTTTCGCTAATTAAATCACATGCTTGTATGTTTTATTTCCGCATTCGCGAGGGTTGTCATAGTTGGTATCAGAGCTTTATCGCTCCCGACGCACACACGTGAACCCTAAACTTAAACTACTTGACCTTAAATTAATAAATGAGAGATGGGTAGAAGTTAAGGACTTTATTTGGTAGTCTATTTGTTTATGCTAATTGATAGGAGTAACTTAATTTGTTTTTGTTTCTTATGAAGATGGTTGGACCTTGAGTAGAAGAGAACGTTATTCTCGGGGCTCTTACTCAATTTCTGAGAAATCAACAAGGTGCGGCTAATGTTCGTGCCAACCAAGTCCCTCCTTATAGAGAAGACAATCGCCAAGGAGGCTATGCTTGGGTGGCTAGCCAAATTGCTAGGAGCAATATTACGCCTTATGGTGGAGAGCCGGACCCTACCGAGCTCTCGGAATGGTTTCGAGAGATGGAGAAGCAATTTGACTATTACCAAGTCCTTGAAGAGGACAAGGTAAGGATTGCTCAGTTCTTCCTGGTAAGGGAGGCAGACTATTGGTGGTCAATTGCCAATCCCACCGCTATTCTTGAAATCAATTTCGAGTGGGAATGTTTCAAGTCTCTTGTTGAGGACCGATTTTACCCCATGAAGCTCAAGCAGCAAAGACTCAGAGAATTCATCGATTTCAAGCAAGGTGATTTGTTGACCCAAGACTTCACCACTCAATTCAACAAGCTTGCTCGCTTCGCGCCAGGTCTCATCAAGGATGATGAAGATCGAGCTTTTTACTATCGTAATAAGCTTAGTGCTTTGCTCCAGAGCAAAGTAAGGAGGAGCTCTACATCTTTTGGAGAAGTGTATGATGATGCCCTTCGGGCCGAGGACTCCATGAAGGCCATTAGATATGGAGCGAAGATGAAGAATCCATCTCCTTTTTCCTCTTTCAATCCAAGGTCAAACTTCCAGGGCAAAAGACCTTCAACTCCCTCTTCTTCTAATGCCTATGCTAACCAGAGATGTTCCAATGCTTCCCCTCAAGCTCAAGCTCAAAGTCGATTTTGTGACGGTTGTAGGAAACCCTTTCACCCGGGAGTAGGATGCTATGATAGGCCCCTCTTTTGTTTTTTCTGCAAGAAGCCTGGACACCTCATTCGTGAGTGCCCCGATCGTCAGACTCGTGCACCCGGTGCCAAAGCTAAAGGATCCAGCTATGTACTCAGCCGAGCCGAAGCCATTGCTCTTCCGGAGATCGTGACTGGTAGTTTCACTTCCTTAAATCAACCTCGTTTTCCTTTTTCGCCTTCGTCTTTTAATTCCTTCTTATCGTAGTCTTTTGATGATGCCTCCTAGCGTCCCTTGTATCATGTTCATTTATCCCTACTCTCTTGAGAGGTAGTTTTTCTTATTAGCTAACGTAAGGGTTCGTAGGTGTGTTTTGAAGGAGTTTCGAATATGATACCTAACCGTCCTATTGAACTAGTTTCATGTTTATATGATTATAAGGAATTGAGGATAAACTTAGGATGAAACTCTCCTAGTGGTTTTAGACTATGAAAGCTTGTTGTTGCAATATCATTTTTTTGAGGATCGAAATAAGCATAATGATAGTTGGTAGTTCTGGTTAAGAATTTTAGTGATTCTTTAAATGTTACTTGGGAAATTGTTGTCTTTAAATGTTGTACCCTAACGGGAATAATTACCTTGTGGAATTTGGATTGGATGACCAAAACTTGAGGAATATTGTCATAAGCGAAAACCGATGTATTGAGAGTTTGAAAGAGCTAAATAAATTGATGTACGGTCGCATTGCTCTAAGATTGGCAAAAATTAAGTGAAATGAGATTTTGTGACTAATCTCTCTTGAGGTTTTGTGATCTAACTTTTGAAAATGAGAAGGTTCATTGTTAATAATTTAGGATAATGAGTTTTGGAATAAATTGGATCAAAGGATTTCATGGTCAGTCTCTTTTACCTTATGGTTGTTAGCGATCATGTTTCCCTAAATATAAATATTTTGATGGTGGTTTCTAATAAGAGTTTTGATGGAGCTAAGAAGATTAGAGTGCGTAATGAAATTTTCATGTGGGTTGTTAGTTGTGGAGTCTACCGTGCCAATGGACCTTAGAAGATTCTAATTGGACTTGAATAATTGGGATTTGTTACTCGAAGTTTCATGTTTATGAAATATTTTGGTAGGAATCTGATGATTGAAAATGTTGAGGATAAATTGCACTCTCTTGAGGACTAGTTTACTCGTGGAGTTAGAGATGTCGAGTTGCGATCGACATTTGAATTGTCATAGATGGAAGATAATATTGTGGTTCATTCCTCTCCTTTCCCTCAAATTGATCCTTACTCAACCCGCTACTCTTTAATCCTTCCCCATTTTGGTCCTTTTTGCTCGTTGGCGTACCTCTTAGTATCGCGATTTGTGATTTCGATGTTCGAGTCGCTCTACGTTTGTGTAATGTCTTCTTATTTTTTTTTTTTCTATCTTTGAGAAAACCTTCAAATCTCCATATCGTATTTCTAATCTAACTTTTTAAAGAAGTCTAAAGGTGGATTTTGTACCCTCGTTTTAGAGAAAATAGATTTCTTTTACTTTTATACTTGTTTTATGCGTTGGTTGGATGTTTGGACTTGTTATTCGAGACGTCTAGTGACTAGTCCTACACTTACTAACTCTTGTTTTGATTTCCGATTTCACTATTTCGACATTGATTTGATTTTTGATAGCTAGAGTTCTCGTTCGCGACGGGCACTCTTGTGATTCGTAAATAAAGTTTTGCACTTATGAAAAATTTCCTTAAAACGTTTTCGAGAAGAACATTAATTTCATAAATGTTTCTCCCTTATAAAAGTTTTCGTATTAATTTTGAACTTGATACTTTTGTTTTCTACTCTCAAGTTTCGAGGACGAAACTTTTTAAAAGGTGGGGTGATTGTAACACCCGCAAATGTACCCTATTTTTCTAGTAAAAATATTTTACGGATACTTTTTAGTGAAATTTAGTTTTAATTTAGAATTTAATTTTCCGAGTCGAATTTAGAATTTCCGAGTTTGTATTTGGAATTTCCGCGAGATTTCAAGTAAAACCCGTCTTAAGCCGTCTTTGACTTTTTCCCTTATACTCCCTCATACTACTCCTAACCTAATTCATATTCACACAAACACAACTCAACATTTCTTCTTCTCTAAGAAACCCAAAACCTTGCCTCCATTTTCATCCAATCTTAGAATCGTCGTACCTCGCTCAATTCTTGTTCAAATTCACATAAGTTCGTCTCATTCTTCCCCTCTTATCTTCATCTATCCGTATTGATAATAAAATTACCGTCTTTCTCGCTTTTCAAACTTTCTGTCTTTCTCAAGGTGATGTAAATTCATCTTTTATTAATTATTTGTAGGTGGTGACCTTCAAGATCCCGACAAAGACTATATCTTAATTGAAGAGGGCCTTGACGCGGAGTAAAGACGCATAAAGGTAACGATGAAGGGTTACTCGATATCATTTACGTGTTTTATGTGTTTTCTAGGCTAGTAATCGTATTTAGATTATGGTTAGTATGCTTAGGACTTGTGTTGTTGGTGATGGATGTTGTTAGTTGTTAATTGATATGAGAATTGATGGTTTGTGATGATAAATGAGGATTTTTGTTGTTGATAACTTGTTGGGATTTGGTCGTGCCTGAATCACGTGAAAGACACTGGCTGCGTCGTGGGACGCTGGCTGCATCGTGGGACGCTGGCTGCGTCGTGGGACTCTAGCTGCGTCGTAGGGCGCTGGCAGCGTTACTCGCTGCCGACTGCAGTTTTCCTGCACTGGCCCCTTTTCGTAAAATGATCATATCTCCTTCGTTACTTGCTTGTTTTGAGCTTGTGACATCCCGTTGGAACCGTAAGAGGATAAGCTATCACCACCATTTGGAATTTATGCATTTGCATGTCTAGAACTCTAGTTATGACCGTTTGAAGTGGAATCTTGTTTTCGTTGGTTTCCAAACAACGTTGTTTTGGAGAGGTATCTATGTTTCTTATTTATTATGCTTCATAAACTTGTTCTAATGCTTATGTATCATGTATTGATTCATTTTGATCATAGTTAAGTTTATATAATTCCCTATTCTCATGTTTTGTGACGGTTTTTGATATGTCCTACTTTGAGTCGGTTTTTACAAATGATACGGTTTGAGCACTATTTTTTTATGTGCTTTGTACTCTCATTCCCTTGGCTACCTCCACGTTCGTAAGGCTGGAATGTCGGAACGGGGAGGTATCCTACTGCTTAATTGCATGTGTTAGTGGGCATACGACGACGTTGTTGGGAGGCGAACGCTTTGCGTTGATCGACCCGGCCGTCAAATGTTGTGTACTTGCGAGGTGGTGTTATTTACATGTAGCGTACCGCTTTTTATGTGGCTCGAGCTCTTTTCCGCCTCTTTCGTGAATTATTCTACCGAATTTGGGGTACTCGGCGTCAATGATTGACCGAGTCTTGGATGCGAAATGTCATCGCTTGTCGAACCGGAAAATGCGATTCTGGGAGTCTGGCCAGATTTAGATTAGGAACCGTATTATTATCGTCGTTCCTACCAGGAGGAAATTAGTCTACATATACGAAATTAATTGAATCGTGTATGCGTTCAGGGAATGTTTTTCTCCCGTGGATGCCTGTTAATCATACTTGCCATGTACACGGTGCTAGTGCGTTTCATTTACCGTGAGAGAGGTCGTCATTGTATTGTTATGTGTGGATGGATGATTACATGATTGATTATTCATGGTCATACCATGACTTGGCATGGTTTGGTTGTCGAGTCTCAATCTTATCAAACTTATACCGCTAACGGTGAGATGCAAGCCCTAGTAAGCGTATTCGGTTGCCTAAGAGTGTTTTTCCCGAGTCTTTGTATTACATGATGGATTCGGATTTGTATTCTATATGCTCTTATCATTATATATTGAATTGCCTATCTATTCTTATCGTATCTCACATGTATATCTATATATGCATGCTTCTACTTTGGTATTTCCTTCTATGTACGTTTGATGTGATATGGCTGGGAGAACCCGGAGTTACTCCCCACTGACTGTGGCGTTCATGTTTTTTCATGGATGAACAGGTTGCTTAATTGGATGGCATTTTGCTTGATATTTTGGGTTTGGGTGTGAGCTAGCGAGCGTTGTCCCTGGATGAAACACCTCTAGACGTTCTTTAGCTAGATGCTAATAACTTTGTCTTTTGTTAACACTTTGAGAGACTTCGTCTCTTGTGGTATTTTTATTTGGTTTGTAATATTTGACACTCCTCGTATTTTCTATTGGCATGTAAAAAGTTTTAAAAACACCGTAGTTTCGCTAATTAAATCACATGCTTGTATGTTTTATTTCCGCATTCGCGAGGGTTCTCACACATTTCATGAGGGTGAGTGTTATCCCGTGAGAAGTCCAACGTTATTTAAAGATCAAGCGAGAGTCTAAATGTCCATGTGAAGTCCTTACTACCACGCCGTCGTGTAAATGTCACCCATGTATTGCATTTTCCTTATGCCCAAGTTGTTTCGGGATTTAATTCATTGTATTTTAAAGCTACTAGTCGGGAATTGCATTTGGATGGGATGATTATTGCTCGCACCCGTGTCCTTGTCATACATTATATTGTGTGCTTGGTTGAGGACAAGCAAGGGTTTAGCTTGGGGGAGTTTGATGAGTCCATTTTATATATAGTTTAACTCCCTAATTTAGCTCGATTTTGCATGATTATCATACTTTGTTTAGTATATTTTTGAGCTAATTACGTGTTCTAGGTCAATTTCTTGTGTTTGTTACATTTTGTAGGAATCTAAGCATTTAGAGGCTTTTTCCTAGCACATTAGCAAGCATCAAAGTTCACTAAGCTAAAAGGAAAGCAAGATGGACCATGGAAGGATAGTATGGAAAATGACGAGGCCAAGCATGAGAATTTGTAAAATGGTTTGATATGCAAATGAGAAACCAAAAATGAAGCCCAATGCAAGAAGTCCACAACTCAACATAGGATGCTTCTTTGGATGCTCATGGGATGCCAAGAGTATGCAATTAACCGGAGAATTAAGGAGCTTAAAGGCATAGCATAGGATTCTCAAGCATTTAATTGAGCAATTAAGCAATTGTTCCTGGATTACTGAAACCCCGATCGGGGTTTCAATTCCCCGATCGGGGTTTGGTCTCTGTAAAATCTTACGTTTCAAGTCCCTCTCCCTATAAAAGGAGAGGGACTTCGACACTTGGAGGCATTCTTTTCACATCTTGTATATCATCTTGTACAACATTTTACACTCTTATAACACTCTTTTACACAATGTCATTAGTCATTAGATTAGGTTTAGAATTGTTTAGTTTCCATTAGTTGTTACAAATAATTCCTTTGAGTATTTCAATTTATATTACAAGTTCATTTGCATGTTATTTGGTTCCATTGTGTTCTTCACTTCCAAGTTTTATTTCCTTTGTTGAGGTAATTATATTTCTTGTACTGTGTTGTTATTTCCTTTGTCATTTCTATTATTAGTTAGTTATCATGTTTACTTTATTATTTGTTATTAGATTAGTTATCATTATGCAAGAGTAATTACTTTGTCTAGGGAATTAGGGAAGCAATGCATAAATAATATTTGCAAATGTTGAAATGAGATGTTATGATATCAAATAGTTGTTTCTAGCACATGCTTGCATTGTATTGTTAGTCTTTGATTATTGATCACAATTCTTGATTAAATTCGTTAATTCTTTCTATAAGTCGAGAGGCACGGAATTGAATTAGACTAAGCATGTGTTAGTAGATCGACCTAGCCATAGCGAGAGTTCGCTAGGACCCGATCTATGGTTGACACTAATATCGAGAGGTGGGTGTCTTTAGCCTAAACAATTATCTTTGTTATCAATTTTCTACTTTGACTTGAGCATTTACAACATTTGCATGTATGACCCGAAATCCCTTAACTATTCCTTTATTATTGTTGTTGTTTCATAAACCCAACCAAACTAATCGATAACCGACTTTGATAGAATTCACTCCATAACAACTTGCTAGCAACTCCCGTCTCCTTGTGTTCGACCCCTATTACTACATTCATTTGTGTCTAGGGTATTTATCTTTGATTAGGTGTACGATAGCCAATCAAGTTCCTTTAAGGAGTTGATTTCTTTTTGACAATCGGAGTGGTCAGTTTCTATATTTTTAGAAGAACTACTTTCTCTAAGGATATCACGAAAGTCTTGAAAACGTTTATTTAGAATTAAAACTACATCTGAGTGTTGTTTCTTAATATTCGTTATTTGATCTTTAGTTTCCTTCAGTTGCTGAGATGAAGAGTCAATTTCCTTCTTTTGATCTGAGATTTTCATATCCTTGGCTTTTCTCAACTCTAAGTGAAGCAGGAGCTAGGGGAGCAACCTCATTTGACAATCCAATTCAGACAACAACCAACAAAGACACTCATGGTCATTCCAAGGCAGATCAAGTCCAAACAACTAAGTTTTCAAAAGCAACAAAAGGTAACCATGTCCAAGCAACACACAATCAGGTGATGACACCCTCAAAGGCTCATGATCAAGCAACAACAACATCAACACAAGCCATGCCAACCAGAGTAACAAGGTCCCAAGTCAGCAACAGCCAGAAGGATTCCACAGACACCAGTACCAGTTCCAGGCCACATATCCTACAGCAATTGTCCAAGCAAGGGCTCCAACTTCTTTTCCCATCTAGTTGAGGTCCTTAGCTACAAAAAAGTCCAGGATAAGTTTTCCAAATTGTCCTTGGAAGTTCAAGTAAAACAGCCCACAAGTTAACCAGTCACTTTGAGAGCCAGGCTGGTTTCAAGACCAATGGATGAACAAAGGCATCTTACTTTTGTGTGACCCTTAGTAGTATTAATAAGGACGTTGGAAGGAGCTTAGAAGTCCCTCTCAAGGTTCCATTTGAAGCACCAGACAGCCAAAACAACCCCAAAGAAAACTGCTCAAACAATGCCATTTCAGGAAAGGAGACAAACTTACTTTTCAGTTGCTTTTTCTGAAGTTGTTGCAGTCTGTTTTTGCTCGTCTTACTAGTAGACTTTTGTATCTCATTTGTTGTTATTTCAAGGGTCCTTTTAAGCCCTTAGATGTAGTCTTATGTTGGATGGTGAGGATCTTTTGTAATGCTCTATATAAAGAGCCTTTTGCCTTGAAGAAAACTCAGAATGCTTGAATGAAAAACCAGAGTTTTAACTCTTTCTTTGTTAACCTGTGCCAGCCTTGGTTAGCTCAAAACCTTCAACAAACTTGTGCTAGTCTTAGTTTTGTTGGCCTAAGTTAGGGTCATTCACTTGTGCTTGTCTTAGTGAGTGAGTTTAGCTTAGGATTCACTGCATTTAGAGCTACCTGTGCTTGTCTTGGTAGCCTTGAATATAGGGTTTATCTATCTTGCTCTTATTTGTGTTGTATGCTTTCTATTCTTGTCTTAGCCCTAGTTTGGTGTTTCAAATTGGTTATCAGAGCTAAGGTTTATTTCTACTGTGAGTCCATTTAACCAAACTACATTCAAAACTAAAAAAATAGCCCAATGAGTGAAGAGAGATTGGCAGGAGTAGAAGCAAGGATGGAGGACCTGGCTGGGGTTGTAACCACCCTAACCAGAGCCTTGGATCAGGTGATAGGCAACCAAATATTTGTTGGAGGAAGAGGCAGAGGTCGTGGGAGAGGCCTAGGTCCACCAGGAGGCAGGGTCAGACCACCTGAAGAGGAGGAACCTTCAGACTCAGATGAATCCACAAGGAGCAGAGCTTCAGGGCATGGCCTCACTGATAAACACCTCAAGGTAGACATTCCTAAGTTTTCTGGTAGCTTAAATCCTGATGATTTGTTAGAATGGCTTAGGGATATATGTGACAACCCTCGTGAATGCGGAATAATAAATCAAACAAGCATGTGAATTATAATGTGGAAATAGGTAGTTTTTTAAAAACTTTTATACATGCAAGTTAAATAAAACGAGGAGTGTCAAACTATTACCAACTAAGTACGGAATATACAATAAAGAGACGGGGTCTCTTAAAATGTTAGCAAAGAACAAGTGTTTAACCAAAATTAGCTACTATCGTCTAGAGGTGAACTTCCAGGGACAACGCCCGCTAGCTCACACCCGAACCCCAAAATATCAGATCCAAAAAGTCATCCATAGCATGCAACCTGTTCATCCATGAAAAACATGAATGCCACAGTCAGGGGGGAGTAACTCCGGGTTCTCCCAGCCATATTACATCAAACGTACACATAAGGTAATACGAAAGTAAAGCATGCATATATATATGTATACATGTGAGTTGCGATAAGAATAAATAGGCAATACGAGA
>JAIUZE010069532.1:0-11776 GCA_022085475.1 Heliosperma pusillum
CATTCCGGGTGTTAAACATTGTGACTAATTGCATATAAATCATAATCAAATATCATATCGCCTCATATCTACTAAGGCTAATTCATTAATTAAATACAACCTTACTTGAAGCCAAATCCCCGACCCGAGTCCCGCGACGGGTCATCAGTCAAAACGGGGCTGACTAGATCTTAGTTTGACCAAACCAGTTTGGTCAAACCGGCTAGAAACAGAGTCTATCACATAGACATAAAATCAACATATTCATTACATGTTATTTTATTAAAACTTCTAACATGTGAATTATTAAATCTTACGAAAAACCCGCTTGACTTAAAGGATATCAAATTAAACTACGATCTCGTATTATAATTTTTAACATGTGAGAAATAATAATTTTATGAAAAACCTTTTAATTAAATATTTTACTTATTAATATTTCTCACTTGCTAAATATTACAAAACACGATAAAAATGACGATAACTCAAAAACCGTCACAAGTCCCAAAGTGGGACCCACGGGCTGAGTTGGGCCGGACCCCACATGGGCCTAGATGGGCCCCACGGCCTGTTTTGACAAAAATGGGCTGTTTTGATTAAACTTTCTAAAACCGATTTCTAATATTTTCCCGCATGCTTAACATATTTAAAACCCGTCAAAACAACAACATATCAATCAAACATCGACACAACCCAAAGACCAAAACCCGGACCCACCATGAACCAACCCAGACCGGGTCTGAACCGGCCTGGACCGGCTTGGTTTGGGTCCGGTTTTCAGCCACCATTTCGGCCACCACAACTACAACAACCCCAATTTATTTCAACATGATTTTTAATTAAAACATCCATTTTTAACAATCATCCATACAAGATCATGATTATGAACAAATCATAAAAATATGTCCATAACAAACAATATGTTATAAATTCATAAAAACATAATAATAACACTACTTAGCATGTTACTAACTAAAAATCCATAAATCATAAAAACATGAACCAAAACAAAGATGAACCAAAAACTAAAGAAACAAAAGCTAAAGGCTAAGTTACTAACTAACATCATAATTAACCATAACATGAACCAAAAACTAAAGACTATGTGACATTTATTCGTCGAGTAAAACGGAATTGTTACCTTAGCTAGCAAAACCACTTAGCACCAAAATAAAAAGAAGTATATAATAAGAAATCCTCCTACTAATCTTCACCCAAAATATACGAGTCTCCAAACTCGTCTTTAAAATCTTCCCCTATAAGAAATAACAAGGCAAACATTATTAGAATGAAAAATATGATTTTCCATAATTAAAGTGTTGAAAACGATTTTGTCGGAATTGAAATAAAACCGTACGTGAAGATGGAGAGCGAGGAGGAGATTCTAGAATTACAAGTTAGGATGGATTTAATTAAGAAATGAAGATTTTATGAAGGTTTTGCTCAAGAACGATGAAGAACAAATGATGAACGACGAAGAACACGAAGAACGATTAAAGAATGTGATATTTTGATCTTTATTTGATTTGTTGAACAATGAAAAGTTGTTAGCGAGTAGTGAAGGTGGTGTGTGCCGTGTAAATATAGGCCAAGATGGATGTCGGGTTTTGAAATTATTGTTACGGAATTGACTCGCGATTAATAATTATTTTACGGTAATCGATTAAATATAATTCGATATTAAGATAATTAAATTAAATATCAAGATATTATGTTATTATAATCAAAAGAAAGACAAATATCTAGTCCTATTAGAGGCCTAGAAAACCGTGGGGTATGGTGACTGTCGGATCAGTTTTGTAAACGATTTGCGTAATTTTCGTTAACTGATCGATAAAGTTAATAAATATCTAGATATTTTGATTAGTTTAATCAAAATAAATAAAATATCTAATGGTGAGTGGAAAACGATGACACACGCGTGTGACTCATGCCAAAGTCGAGTTTTGAATTTGTTACGAGATTTACGATGAGTCGGGAATAGTTAAATGACGTTCGGTTAAAACCGTAAACGTTATTCTTTAAATTCCGAATAAATTCAAAATAATTATATTAAATTATGATAAATCTTAATAAATCTAAATAAAAATAAATCAAAAATATTATTTTTTTAAATAAAATTTCGGTCTTCAAACTTATAAGGCGAGTCGGGAAAAAGTCAACGGAAGTCAAAGTTGACTGAAAAGTCGAGAAAAGTCAAAGATGACTTAAAAGTCAAGAAAAGTTTATGACGACTTAAAAGTCAAGAAAAGTCAATGACGACTTTTAAAAAGTCAAGAAAAAGTCAAAGACGACTTTAAAAGTCAAGAAAAGTCAAAGATGACTAAAAACGGTCTTTTCATGAAATCTCTCAAAAATTCCAAATACGAACGCGGAATTTCAAAATAAGACTCGGAACAAAAATTCCTATTTTAAAAACTTAAGTTCTACTGAAAAGTGTTAGTAAATATTTTTACTAGAAAAATTGGTATTTTTCGGGTTGTTACATGTTTGGTACGCGAAACGATTTATGACAATTCGTAAGTTTATCATCAGGTGATAGCTCAAACACTTTTGTCTACCCCTTGGTCGCCATCTATGCACCGGTACGGTCGTTTTGACAGTCATTAGAGTTCATTTGGAGTCCGGGTTGAAAACCGCTTCATTTTCTATAAACCGTTTTAAAACTCCGAGTCAGAACGCTTTGAAATATTCTCATTATTTTATTATATTTTTAAATTCTATCTTTTAAAAAAAATTATCTTGTATTATCTTTTAAAAGAGAATAATTGATCAACCGCAATTCCGTAATGGAAGCATGGAAATCTTTCTCCCGTTGTAGGAAACCTCTAGGGAAACGAAGCAGCAGGTGTTGCGACTCTTCCAAAGGTTGCAGTCCTGCTGCGCCTCTTCCCCAACCTGCTCCTTTTAGAAGGTTGAGTTGTTCTACGACTCTTTCATATTTTCGGCTACAAAAGAAAAGCTCTGTTCTCACTTTTAAGGTACGCGAGTGTTCCGCCCTTCTCTTCTCCCTTCGCATTCTAGACGTTGAGAAGACGTTGATCAATTGACTACGTAAGCTCATATCCTTATCGATACCTTTCACGTGTCCAATTTGAGCAACTACACATCAATCAACATATCAATTTCAATCCTTTTACGAGGGCACTTTCTTTACATTCGAGTCGAGCTATCGTTAAAATGTAACTTTAGGTCATATTTCGTTCGTCAACATATAAGTCTGAGGGTGTTTAATCCCATTTTTATTTATTTTGTATTTATTTTCATATTATTCATTTATGATCTATGTCAGAAATAAGTTCTAAACCAATTTTAAAGTAAAAACCTTTTCACAAAACCTTTTAGTAGTGATCAGACGTTGAGAAGAAAAACAGAAGAATCTACGCCTTATGGAAGGAACGCAACACTTACTGCGCCTCTTGCAGAGGCTTCATGCTCCTGCTCTTCTTCTTCTTCTTCCTCTGGTTTATGCGTCTTTATTTTCCTTTTTATTTCAATCTTTCATTAAATCGTTATTCTCGTCTTAGATCCCTAATAATCAATATTAGTGGGTTTTCGTCTTTTAATCAAGTTTGAGTCATTAGGGATTTAATTTGTTCATATCAAATATCTGATATTCGTTATTGATACAATTAGTGTAATTTAATTAATTAAAGCACTTTTACTCGAGTCATAGATCAATAATAAACCATAAATATACCAACGAACATTAACTGATTGCGATTCTGGCTTCACAGTCAGAACCCAACTCAAGAACATACGCAATAGGTGGTGCGTGTCTTCGAAAGGACGCTCCTGTTGCTGCGCTAGTTCTAGGATGGTTTCTGTCTCTGGACTTCCTTTCTCGCTTTGACGTAGTTTAATTATGTAATTAGTTGACTATTAACCATAATATATTCCTAATCTATTCTTTTAATCCTTTCTCTTTTCTTCAAACATCCTTTTTGGGTATATTACTGACATAGATCCCGTATTCATTGTAATCAGTTATAATTCTATTTAACCATTGTATTGTATGATTTCCTTGCCTTTCCTTCATAATTAATCCTAAATCTAAATTCGACATAAATAAGTGTTAAAATTACATGTTCATCGACATAGTCTAATTCACATGCTAGGATTAAATTGTAAATTTTGCATTGCATGCATACAATCAAGAACATATCAAATACGAACGATTTCCCTAATCATTAGTAGAGGCTGCTATCGAGGCGGGCGGGATTAGGTGTTCGATTAAAGAACTTCCTGATACGTACCCTCACTCCTTACTCCAGATCTCTGTGAACATCCGTGTCCAATGGCATCCACGAGAGTCATTCTAGACATAAGGTAATGAGTTCTTAGTGTTCATGTCATTACTTTGTGTCTTAACATGGCATAAAGTATTCGAACGGTTCCAATTTTCCATAAAAATTGGTGGCAACTCCACAAATGCGTATTTATACGCCTGTCCTTTGTTTCCTTCCCGTTTGCCCCCCTCCGTGGTCTCCCGTGTACCACAGTTCGGCAAGGATCCACGATCCGTGTATCACATTAATAAATAACTCAATAGCCAAGGTCGGACATGAACCGTAGATCACAATATGGCACAACGACCCCATAACTCAATACCAGTAACCGATCTCTATTTTAATATCAATATCGTCAAATGTTCTTTTAGTAGAACTGCTCAGCACTCGTAGTTGCACTCGGAGTAAAACTCCAAGCTACTCACCCGCTTACCAATGACAGAGAAAATGACAATTTGAATACAATACTTGGAAATCCAAGGTCTTAATATTAGTTCAAAATCACTCATACACCTTTGTTTTGCATTTCAGCCTTCATGATCATACTATACATCATAGTGTTATCCATATTTCACATCATAAGTCACATTATTTCAACTAGAAACTTGGTAATTACAATAATTAATAATTTTGTTATAAAATATACAGCATGAGACCCTAGTTTTTAAAACCCTCTACGATTCACCACATACCTCAATTGGGTAATGGCGACCCAAAATTATTCATACGAGAGAATAAGAAGGGATGTCCAAAAGTATTTACGAGAGTCAAGTCGATCAATTGGTGTAAGCAGTTCACCTCATAAGATCATAAAAAATAATATCACATATTTTGTCATAATTTATCGTAATCCTAACCATCCTTCCTTAATTCGTGTTCAAACCTGGGGGAAATTAGAATTTCACGTTACATAATGAAGGTGAGTTTTTATTTCCCAAAACAGTGATTGATGACATATTAGTGGAGTGTAAGTAATCTTACGACAAGAAGTTTGAATCGAATAGAAAACCCATGCCTTGTTCTAACGCGACTAGCAAACAATCATGTCCCCTTAGTGTTATTATTACTCGACTATAAGTAACAGGAAGATTAACTACCAAAGTTGGTTATAGACGATTACTCGCTAGTGAAGAAAACACTTATGAACTGAAGATAGGGTTTAAATAGCACTAAGATTAAGGTTTTTTTTATCTTATTATTATTTCCATTACATGCATATTAGAATGCTCAATCTATATCTCTACGGAATTCGAACCTGGCACATAACTAGCACAGACTAGTCTGTGCACTCTGTCCACATGTCACCCATCATGTGTTTGCAACATATGGCAGACATAAATGATAGAACACCAGATTGTAATAAGATTGTATCAATAAGAAATAAACAAACTCGTATTTTATAATGGGTTCTACACACCATAATCTAATATTTAACATATCTAATCATGTAAATTACACTTTTTGATTTAAGGGTTACATGCAAAGTTACATATTCTTTGTTGGACATATTTTATAGTTTTGATAATGACATGTATTTAGTTAATAATGTGCTTTAATTGATATATAATATGCTTCTAATTGTGTGCTTTAGTCTTATCATAGCTAACAACCATTACCAGAAAGGAGATCAAAGTTATAGAAGCTTAAGGTATAAATTTGAAGATTTATGTGAGACAAAGTTATAGGAGCTTGAGGTATATTTTTGGAAGTTCCAATGCAAAGTTATAGCTATTCTGGTTATAACATTGAAGAAATAATTCAAGCAAGATTTACTTCAAATAACACAACACTCAAGATGGAGGGTCTTTGTGATTAAGATGAAGAGATGATCCGTATACTGAAGATCTTTGTGAAGATTAGATAGTATAGGTCGTCATTCGGTAACTAATTCATTAGAGTGATGTTTATGTAAGTAAAGTTATGACTCACTTATAACTTTTCATACTAAGTTCAAAGTTATAGCTTTAACCTATAACTTTAGATGATAAAGTTGATGCATGATTTTGGAAATAAATCTTTTAAATGTTTTCAAAAAGAGAAAGAGTATTTTTATATTTATCAAACGTTTTAATAGATAGTGTATTTAGGAGATTCTATTGGTTAGTAATACAACTTATTAGTTGTCATGGTACGTAGGGTTTCTAATACATTATATCTCAATTTCTTGTTAACCTAATAAGTCCACCTAGTGATTGAGCCACCTAGTGTTTCCTAAAACCTAGCATTTGTGCCTCATAGGGATGCGTGCTCCTAGGGTTGCGTGATGAAGAAATAAACGACCTCTATGGCACATCTCCTTCTTTGTATCAACCTAGGATTCTAAAAATATCTTTACAACAATATTTTGAGATATTAAAGATAAATTTGATTTATATATCTCCTATGCTTTTACTATAAATACTCCTTCCATCTCAATATTCAACAACGGCTTTATACACAATTGAGAGAATTTTACAAATTGATTTTAAACAAACTTTGAGCAAAACATTTACTATTTTTATTGTTTGTTTTTCCGAAAAAGTCGTGCATAAATTATTACCAATCGCTCGCGTGAAATACGTTATTGGATAATAGTACATCACATAATCTTACTTTTTCTTTTACGAGAATCTTTGTGAGTTATATTGTACTTTCTTATTAGCGTAAGATAGTATAGAGTATATATAACGATACTCACCTTGAGTTATAGTCATAGTTGATTATACGAGTGGGTTGATAATTTTTGTACTCCGCAGAAAGGTAGTAAAGATTATTAATCGAGAATAGTGGACGTAGGTTTCGACTTGTGAAAGTGAACCACTTCAAAAATCACGTGTGTCTCTCTCTCCTTTTGGTTATTTCGTTAATTGCATATTACTTTGATTAATTAATTAGTTGATTTTAATCTATAAAATCAAATAAATAATTACATATCATAAAAGTCGAAAAAGTGGGGTTAGTTTTTAATACTCAATTCACCCCCCTCTTTCGTATTAGATCAATAGACTCTACAATTGGCATCAGAGCCTCGTGCTCTTGATTACCTTACAGCAAGGAGTCTGATCCGTTTTTATCTTTTTATTTATTAATTTTCCGCTGCATTAAATTTTATTTTAATGGATTCCCAACACTTAAAATGTCCCTTATTCGATAGGAAGAACTATAGTTTATGGAAAAATTGTTGGAGCCAGTGTCCTCCACAGTTAGTGCAATAACATAAATAAATCTCTGTAGGTTCACAGGGTATACTTTGCATAATAATCAGTTGATTAACGTTTATCAATAACAGTTGGCTTGCTAGATAAGTTTGACGTTATTGTCATACAGATGGTGGTGATCAACTGGTCCCTAAAAGTCACACCTATAGGATGTGTTTAAGAGATGTGATTATTTGAGAAAATAATCATATTGATGCCCTAATATATGACTAAAAGGTTAGTCAGTGTATTTGACTAAAAGGTTAGTCAATGTGATGATGAGACGATTATTTAATAACGATTAAATAAAGTTAGCTGAGACGAGTTAACTGTAATTCGTAAATTGGATATATAATGTAAGCTAATTAAACATAAACGTTATAATTAATTGGCAAATTATAAATATACGGATATTTATAATTAATGATGTATTATAATGTCGGTCCATGCAAAACGACGATTATAAGATATTACATTATATTGGAAGCTAAAATGACCAAAAACGAATGTATCCAGATACACTCGGTTTTTAGTCAATGGGTAGTTATTTTGAGGAGACCAAATCTCCTCATATAAAAGCCCTATTGAGCCGTGAGTTAGGAGGGAGTTAGAAGAGAAAAATTCAGATTTTTCCTAACCCTAATTGACTGATTGTCTGCCTCTCTAAGAAACACACATCATAAAAGAAAAGTTAACAGTAACTTTTGACAAAACACAAAAACCTTCTTCTCAACAGTGAGATCGTGTAAAAGGTTTACTTTCTAGCAAAAGAAAAGGGTATTTCTCGGAGCATCTTGGGTGCAACGATTAGGAGGATATCTACTTTGATATCTCTGTTCTTTACGCCAAATTGCTAGGACCGGAGGTTGATTTCTAAATCTATACTCTTATTCTTGTTTTCGTTTATGACTAGTATAATCAAGTTATTACTATTTCGTTATAATCCTATAATAATTGTATTGTGGTAATACCGATTTCCCACAAGTGGTATCAGAGCATAGGCCACGAAATTGTTTTAATTTGATTTCATAAACCGAAACAGTTTATTCCGCTGTGTGTTTGCCTCGATCGAGGACTTTAGTGTCTCGATCGAGCAGTTTTTGTGAATGTTTGTCTTGATCGAGGGCTTTATTTGCTCGATCGAGCAGTTTTCTCAATTGTTTGGTCGATCGAGTACTTGTGCTTGCTCGATCGAGCAGTTTTCTCATTTTTGTTGGTCGATCGAGTGATGTTTATTGTGACAACCCTCGCGAATGCGGAAATATAAAACATACAAGCATGTGAATTATATAGCGGAAAATACGGTATTTTAAAAACCTTTATACATGCAAGATAGAAAAATACGAGGAGTGTCAAAATATTACAAACTAAATAAAAATACCACAAGAGACGTAGTCTCTCAAAGTGTTAACAAAAGACAAAGTAATTAGCAACTAGCTAAACAACGTCTAGAGGTGTTTCATCCAGGGACAACGCCCGCTAGCTCACACCCGAACCCAAAATAGCATAAGCAAAATGTGACACCCTCAAATTTGCGGAAAGAAAAATTTATTTAAATACATAAAAGATAATAATACATAACGAAGGTGTCATAAATAAAAAGGGTCATTACAAAACGGAAATAATATTAGACAAAAGAAATATACAAGACGGGAGACATATCTCCCGTATAAATACGGAAATAAAAGAGTGTATAATAATATACAATCTAAGAACCGAATATAGGTCCAAGGTAATACTTCGCTCGCTAGCTCGTCAATGTACCCAATGTATGCATTCACCACCTGTTCGACCGCATTAAATATAAACACGGAAGCCACAGTCAGTGGGGAGTAACTCCGAGTTCTCCCAGCCACGAAATGTCGAGTTTAATGAAACATGAATAACATAAAAGCAATGTATATGGAAATACAAAACTTAACATATATGATATGCTTTTCATGTTATGAAACAGATAACTAACAAATAACCTAGCATGTGAAAGCTATCATGTGAGACCGATAATAAACTATAACTCGAGGTAGGGAAGCTGGTATGCTAGCTCAGAGGTTCCTCTCAGAAACATGGCCGTGATACACTCAAACCCTAATCAACACGTAATCATGGGAATCAGTTAACAATCGGTAATCCAAACTCTATCAATCTTAGCCGGCTTGCATCTCACCTTCTAAAACTCCTAGAATCATACAAACATGAAAGACCAATACTTCTATAAACAGGCATAAGTTCCTAGCACGGCCCATAGTCGATTGTAACTCGAGGCTATACCACAAGGTAGCGAAAACAAGCCTAGTCCTAGCTGATCAGCCGAGCTACAGACAGCTAACCCCATTCCTGTCTCATTACTAACCGGACATGAGAACCTCTGATAGGGCGACCCCCTAAGCAGAGATGGCTGTACTATCTGGCTCCCTCCAAAGTGAACTCTTAGGATGCCATGCCCCCGCTTGGTATCAACGCCCTAGCCACTGACACAAAGCTATCAACGATAAACGCCTTATGGCCGTTAAGAGAGTATGGCCTTCAATGTCCATGTCCAAGATCCTCATTAGATTAGAATGGTCAAGACTGCCATAATACTCAGAATTCCTCTATGGTACTTAGTCACACGACATATATCAATATTAAACAGTCACGGAAAACTTCCTATCATGTGACTAATTGCATATAAATCATAATCAAATATCATATCGCCTCATATCTACTAAGGCTAATTCATTAATTACATACAACCTTACTTGAAGACAAATCCCCGACCCGAGTCCCGCGACGGGTCATCAGTCAAAACGGGGCTGACTAGATCTTAGTTTGACCAAACCCGTTTGGTCAAACCGGCTAGAAACAGAGTCTTTTCCACATAGACTTGAACATAAAATCAACATATTCATTTACATGTTATTTATTAAAAACTTCTAACATGTGAATTATTAAATCTTACGTAACCCCCCGCTTGACTTAAAGGATATCAAATTACACTTTGATCTCGTCTTATAATTTCTAACATGTGAGAAATAATAATTTTATGAAAAATACTTTTAATTAAATAATTTACTTATTAAAAATTTCCCACTTGTTAAATATTACAAAACACGATAAAATGACGATAACTCAAAAACCGTCACAAGTCTAAGTAAGGGGACCCACGGGCTGATTTGGGCCGACTTGACACGGGCCTGGACTGGGCCCCACGGCTGGTTTGGGCCTGTTTTGGGGTGTTTTAT
This sequence comes from Heliosperma pusillum, assembly GCA_022085475.1. Lineage (NCBI taxonomy): Eukaryota > Viridiplantae > Streptophyta > Magnoliopsida > Caryophyllales > Caryophyllaceae > Heliosperma > Heliosperma pusillum. The sequence continues at coordinate 10,666 of JAIUZE010069532.1, forward strand.
CGACTTTACTAAAAACCGTTTCCTAATATTTCCCGCATGCTTTAACATAATTAAAACCCGTCAAAACAACAACATAACAATCAAACATCGACACAACCCAAAGACCAAAACCCGGACCCACCCTGGACCGACCCAGACCGGTCTGGACCGGGCCTGAACCGGCTAGTTTGGGTCCGGTTTTCCAGCCACCATTTCGGCCACCACCACTAATCCCACCAAATTATTTCTAACATGTTTTAATTAACAACATCCATTTTTAACAACCAATTTAACCATCCATCATACAAAAATCATGATTATGAGAAATCATAAAAATATGTCAAGAACTCTAAACTTATTATAAATTCATACCACATGATAAAAACACTACTTATCATGTCACTACCAAAAATCCATAAATAACAACAACATGAACAAAAATAAAAGGATGAACCAAAAACTAAAGAAACAAAGGCTATGTAACATATATTCGTCGAGTAACTCGGAATCGTTACCTTAGCTAGTAAAAACCAATTAGCATCAAAATAAGAAGTATAAACCAAGAAACCCGCCTACTAATCTTCACCCAAAATATACGAGTCTCCAAACTCGTCCTCAAAATCTTCCCCTATAAGAAATGACAAGAAAACATTATTAGAACTTAAATTTGATTTTCCATAAATTAAATGTTGAAAACGATTTTGACGGAATTGAAAATAAATCGTACTAGAAGATGGAGATCGAAGAGGAGATTCTAGAATTATAAGTTAGGACGGATTTAATTAAGAAATGAAGATTTTATGAGGATTTTGCTCAAGAATGACGAAGAACGGATGAAGAACACGAAGAACGCTCAAGAACGATTAAAGAAAGTGATAATTAGATCTTAATTTGATTTATTGTAAAATGAAAAGTTGTTGGTGAGTAATGTGGTGAGGTTGGGCCGTGTACATATAGAAGAATTTGGAAGTCGGATTTTGAAATTATTGTTACGGAATTGACTCGCGTTTAATAATTATTTTACGGTAATCGATTAAATATAATTCGATATTAAGTTAATTACACTAAATATCTAGATATTATGATATTGTAATCAAAAGTAATGAAAATATCAAGGTCCATTAGAGAGGAA
>JAIUZE010069533.1:0-11698 GCA_022085475.1 Heliosperma pusillum
TCATGACATTATTCATGGTCATTGCATGATTGGACACCGTCAAGGTCTTGGTTCGTGAATGGATGATAATATGTTGGATTTGTTGTGATCATCGCATGACTTGACTTGGTTTGTCTGTCGAGTCTCAATCTTATCAATCTTATACCGCTAACGGTGAGATGCAAGCCCTAGTGAGCGTATTCGATTGCCTAAGAGTGTCTTTCCCGAGTCTTTGAATAACATGATGGTTACGGATTTGATTTCCACATGATCTTATCATTATCTATAGAATTGCCTATCTATTCTTATCGCAACTCACATGTATATATATATGCATGCTTTACTTTTGTATTTCCTTATATGTACGTTTGATGTGATATGGCTGGGAGAACCCGGAGTTACTCCCCACTGACTGTGGCATTCATGTTTTTCATGGATGAACAGGTTGCCTGCTTTGGATGATTTTTGGATATGATATTTTGGGGTTCGGGTGTGAGCTAGCGGGCGTGTCCCTGGAAGTTCACCTCTAGACGATAATAGCTAGTTTTGGATAAACACTTGTTCTTTGTTAACATTTTAAGAGGCCTCGTCTCTTTGTTGTATATTTCCGTATTTAGTTTGTAACATTTTGACACACCTCGTGTTATATAACTTGCATGTTTAAAGGTTTTTTTAAAATACCGTATTTCCGCATCTCTTTTCACATGCTTGTATGTTTTATCTTTCCGCATTCGCGAGGGTTGTCACAACACGGGATTAGCTCACAAAACCACTATAAAAAGTGGAAATAACATGTAAGACTGAGCCAAATGAGGGGATAAAATCACACAAATATTACACTTATCAGTGCACGAATGAGCATCGGAAGCGTTATAGCTGTGATACTAACTATCACACCCAGCGATTATGCAACAAAATAAAAACAAGTATTGCAGTAGAAAACACGAGACTTTTCAAAATTCAATAGCAAAACCGCGAATGTCACTTAATCATGAAAAACCAAAACAAAGTCAATAATCTTTTATACAAGCTACAACTTAAACAAATGCAAGTAAGGGATCCCAATCCCACGTAATAATACAAATATGATACTAAGAATTATTATAAACGATAACGTGAAGGTCAATTGTTGTATGTACAACGCTCGCTAGCTCATTTGTCAAAACCTCATGCAAACACCGACCCGAAACCTGTTCATTCATTAAAAATGAATGCCACAACCTGTAGGGAGTAACTGGGGGTTCTCCCAGCCACATTACATTATAACACACATAAACAAGAATGATACAAATATATTCCAATAGAAGCAATTTAATTAAATTCCCTAACACATGAGTAACATAGAAGTTAATACATAATGCGATCAAAGATAGAATGAAGACGACGACATAGTAAATATCCCAAAAACATGAATCAAATGAGAGAATTTTAAACAACATCATGTGCATAAGAGGACAACTAGAGACATGACAATGATAGACCTCAAGACTAGGCAAGACACACCTTGATAATCGTATGGGTACTAGATGGCTTGCATCTCACACTAGCAACCATAAGATCAAAGAGGTTAGAAACGTGGGAGGACAATACCATAGGACAATCAACCAATGTGACTCACCACAAAAACCACGCAAAGCAATATTATGGACATTATGTGGTTTGCATCTCACCCATAATGTCGATATGATCGTAGACTCGAAGTAGGACACGAAACACGTCATCTAAACAATCCAAACATGCTCTCACGGTAAATTTACAAAGCATCGGTACTTTGAAAGTCAAGGCGAGCAAGTCTACGGGATAAAAATTTACCGAGACCGTATGCGATAAACAATTTACATTGATTTCTTGTCATGGGTCTGGTATAAACGTTTCCCGAGAGAGTATGCAAGGGAAGAGGAGGAAAGGGGGGCATGGGGTCTAACCCGGTTTTCGTCCTGACCAGTATGAGCTTTGTCCCGGCGATTGGGACTTGGGACCGGCATGGGACGAGGCTTTTTACATTGATTTCTCTCCTAAACTTGTTTAAAACGACGATATATATGAAAATGGCTAATGAAACCAAGCATGAATTACAACATATTACAACATATTTAAGACAACATAACTCATCATCATTATAGCATATGATTAAATACAAGTATACCAAGTAGTTTGAGACGGAATCAACCTTTTGAAAAGAAATCACAATTTTATCCTATTCAAGTTTAACTAACCCAATTAAATTTCGTAGAAGAACATAGGAGGAATGAAATAAACATAGACATTATACAAAGTCGTCTCCTCATCAAACAAGGCAGAACTCCACAAGTTGACCCAACTTTCAACATTAACATGTAAAGATGACATCTTTTTTAATTAAACACTAATCCTAGCATTCAATTCAGACAAAGATTTACTCCCTCCATTCGACTCCAAATATTACATTTCTTTTTTGGATGCCATTCATGAATGGAGTACTATTAGAATATCAAAGTTTTATATATTTTTTATAATATAAAACACAAGATATTTATGTTACAATTCGTGCATTGGAAAACGTGTAAAAGAGAAATGTTGTGATTGGAATTGAATAGAGGGAGTAATATTTATTAACCCGTCTAAATTATCTTTATTGCACCTTCAAACAATTAATCCTCAAGCTAGCCAACGACAGCAACGGATTCCTTGTCCCAAATCTTCAAAATCCATCATTTTAATAACATTTAACAAAATATGAAAAATGGGTTTAAAAAAAAGGTCCAAAGATCAATACTTTTCTTATCTAGAAAGAAAGAGGAAGGACAGTGGTTTCTAAAATAACAAACGAATCTAAATTTGGTTAATAATTGAAAGTTTTATGAGATTTTTAATTGGGATATTTAAGATGTGTTTTAATAGAGGAAATCTCGTCTTTCCTAAGACAAAAGATGAAGGGATGATGCTGAAAAATGAAGGTGAAACCCTAATAGAGGGAGCCTTGGGCTGCCTTAAACACTACAAGAAAATGCTTCATTAGCGACGGATTATTTGCGACGGACATAAATACCGTAGCAAAATAGACATTGCGACGGATCCTGCGACATAAATTCAAACTTGCGACAGAATTGCGATGAAAATTCCGTAGCAGAGTTTTCAGTCATGGTGCCTACACATTTCACATGGCGGGAAAGATTGCGACGGAAATTTCGTCGCAGTCCGTCGCAAAATTTCAAATCTGCGACGGAAGTAGCGACGCAAATTCCGTCGCAAGGTGACTTAAATATTCTATCTGCGCAGGACAGGTGGCAAGTTATCCTGCGACAGAATTGCGATGGAAATTGCGTCGCAAGTTTTTTTTAGTATAAACAGCGCGTTGTCTTCCTTCCCCGTGCTTCTTTACCAAATCAAATAAATCGAAAACAACCGTGTTCCCTACCGGCGATTTGCAACATCAAATACTCCGCCACCCCCAGACCACCGGAGCCACCTCAACACCGTCGGCCGACTTTCTCTCTCCCAGAACAACCAGGTACGCCACCCCCTCTCTCTCCCTCTCTTTTTCCCCCTTCCTCTTTCCCAGATCTATCCACCACCGACCTATAGTACCTCCCCTGGCTGGCCGACGACCGCCGGCAACACCCTACCCACCCCTTCCCCTTCCTCCTTTCCCCCGTCCCCTTCCCCTTCCCCCTCTTTCTTCTCTCCTTTTCCCCTTCACCTTCTTTTTCCTCTCCCACTGGTGGCCGCAACCATCCCCTACCGGCGCCACCTCCCCCTGATGGCCCCACCCCACCTCCCCTTCATCCTTTAAATTGTTTTTAGTTTAATTAAGTATTTTTTTAATTAAGTATTTTGTAAGCTTAATTAGTATACTATTAAACAAGTTAATGATATGTTAGTATAATTTATGTTAGTATAATTATTATTGAATAATTGTGTTGTTCATATATGATAGACCTAGTACCCGTTCAAGAATTATACATTATGTGTAATTCTTGAATAGTCCCCATTTTGGGACTGTCTTTGAATCTTTCATGCCATTTAGGTGGTAAATATTAATTATTTTTTTAATTGTTATTTGACGATTTAGTTTGGTTGACAGTACCTTTAATGTTCTCTGAATACATATGTATGAGTGACAAGTCATTCAATATTGTGTATTTGGAGAACTGTAGGGAACTGCTTCCGAATTTTTGTCTCATAACAATTAATTAAATGATTAGTATTTACTAAAAGTATGAAAGATTCAAAGATGGGTTTAGGTTGGAGAGATAAGGACCCTATGAGCTCGAAGTATTGTTTTTTTTGCAGGTTGAAGATGTTAGATAGTTGTGGTTGTTATTATTGTTGTTGTTATTGTTGTTGTTGTTGGAGGTTGGAGGTTGTTGTTGTGTTGTTGTTGTTGTTGTTGTTGGAGGTTGGAAGTTGGAAGTTGTTGTTGTTGTTGTTGTTGTTGGAGGTTGGAGGTTGGTTGTTGTTGTTGTTGTTGTTGTTGTTGTTGTTGTTGTTGTTGTTGTTGTTGTTGTTGTTGTTGTTGTTGTTGTTGTTGTTGTTGCTATTAGTACACTTTTAGTTCTTGTTCTTATTGTTTTGTATATTAATTTAAGTCGATCATAATAATTATAAATGTGTATGTAGATTTGAAATGAAAATAGTACAACGGGCATGGATGTATTAAAGATTGGACTGTAATAAAAAATTAAGGCACGAGTTTGTAATGGGCGTTAATGAATTCATTAATTATGTTAAGAAACAAGAAGATTACGGTAGATGTAAAGAAATAGAGGACAATAATGAGGAGAAGGTAGAAGAGGAGGAGAAGGAGGAGGAGAAGCGGAAGGAAGACGGAGCAGAAGATGAAGAGGAAGATAAAGAGGAAGAAGAAGATTTTATAGACTCTCTTTTTAAATACAACATTTCCGAATACCAAAATTCAAGTAGTGATGATGAATAAGATTATTTCTAATTCTTATATTAGTTGAAACTACTTTTTGTAAATGTATGGCGTTTGCAAAGCATTTTCATTTTAGATGTTGACAGTTGTTTTTATTATTCATTAATAAGAATATATAGTTTCTTGTTATTTAATTGTACATGTTTGTTAATTCATGACAACTCTGAATACTTTAGTTTTTCTCTATATGGCGGGTGGACGACGAAGAAGAGGTAGTTGTTGTAATGTAGGAAACCGAGATAAGGAGGATGAGAATGAACAAGTCAATGACGGGAATGTGCAACAGACACAGGTGGATACTACTACTCGCAGAGTCCGTCTCGATCCGGTTGAGGAAATAGGTGTCTGGTAAGACTAATTCACTTTTACTTTAATTGTTTAATTATAATTATGATTATTTAAAATATCATAATATTTATATATAATGTATTTAACTATGATAATTGATTGCAGGTTCAGTGACCCAGATGTGGTTAAACTGATATCGGAGGCCATAACCTGCGGGTACAAGGAACACGCTCCAAACTGGAAAGAGGCGTCAAATACTTTGCGGTCATCTTGGTGGAACTGGTTTGAGGTATAATAATTTAAAATATTATAATTTTATCTATTTAAATTTATTTTTCTCAATTTATCTTTGTTAATGATTTTTTATTTTTTTGTTTATTTACTTAATGTTTTCCTAACTTTATGTTGTTAATCATGACAGCAAAGGGTTTCTTTCGAGCCTTGCCATACAGATATGGTAAGGAAAGCTTGAGAATATGCCATGAAGACCCGCTTACGTCATATGATCTACCGAGCCTCGTAGAAAGACGAGGAGCACAGGCCGAAGTGGATTCCTTTGGACTTATTTAGAAAGCTTATGAATAGGCCCGTCGAAGATCCTAGCTTTGTTGCGAGATCTCAATCAGCCTCGGCTAATCGTAGGTCGGGATGTGAAGAGAAGGGAAAGGCGTTGCCTACTCACATTATGGGTAGAAAAAACACCTTGACACTCATGGACGAAATGGTAAATAACTTCTTTCATTTTTTATTTATTTATCTAATTATAATTTAATACTTACATATATATCTCTATGTTATACTAACAAGTATTTAAATTGTAGGTCGGGAAAAATTCATCTGATATCCCAAATGTCGTGAAAGTCTTAGAGAAGACAAAGAAGCACAACATTCACGGATGGTTATCAAAAACCCAGCTGAACTCTTTGTAAGTTATGCATTATTTCGCTAATAGATTTATGTTTGTCATTTATATTTAATTACATTAACTATTTAAATGACAATTACTAATTCTGAGCTTGTTTGTGATGCAGAATAAGATCATGTCAAAGAAGTCGGAGTTTCAAAGTCAAGGAGTCGAAAACATCGACGATAATGACATCAACGATAATCAGATTTATTTTGAGGAGACTGTATTTGACGAGAAAGGAAGATGCTACGGATTGGGACCAGCGGCGGATTATTTGTTTGACCATCATAGGCACTCTGTTGCTACCTCAGCTCTGACTTAGTTCACCCAAGGTTTCGCTACTAAGCTGTCAAAGGAGAATGGGGCACTTAGGCAAGAGCGCGACGAGCAAGCCTCGAAGGATTGGAGCTATAGAAGAGTACTTGAGTCAGGTTGGAAGAAATTCTACTCACAGCTGCGGACCTGGAGGTCCTACATAGGGTCGAGATGACTTTGATGATGATGGTGGCGATAATGCTAGGCCCAAACCATTCACCCCTTTCACTCCATTCACTCCGTGTGGTTGAGTGATTAGTTAGTTATTTTGAACTTAATTATGACATAAACCTTTTATTTGTAAGAATTGGCTTATATGATATAAAATCAAAACTTTGCTGATAAATGGTATTTGTGTTACATTAGTAACTTTGTGGTACGATTACTGCTGGAAAATTTCTGTTATTTGAAGGTTTTTGGTCGTTTTAACGCGTATAGGGGATACAGGAAAACAGTGCATTCTGGTTAATGTACTGGTGTTTTTGCGACGGAAAGTCCGTCGCAAACATTGACTAACTGACTGCCACCTGTCTAGTCAAGTCCAAGAAATAGTCAACTTTTGCGACGGAAATTCCGTCGCAAAGGTTGACTATTTCTTGGACTTGGCTAGACAGGTGGCACTCAAGTCAAATAGTCAGTCAACGGTTGTGACGGAATTTCCGTCGCAAAAGTTGACTTATTGTTTGACTTTACTGCCACCTGCTAGCCGTCGCTATTTCAATTGACGACGGATATTCCGTCGCAAATAAGCTGCGACGGACTAATCAGTCGCAGAAACTACTGTTTGCGACGAAAATGTGCGACGGACATGATCCGTCGCAAAACTGGTTTTGGCGACGGAAATACTATGTTTTGCGACAGACTTTTCCGTCGCGAAACGAGCTTTCTCTTGTAGTGAAAGGAGGTTCGTAGGTTTGTTTAGCCCCAATAATAAGAGTATTAGGCTTGAGACTCGGTCTTGCACCCAAATAACAAATACTATGACTTTTTAAAAAGCCTCTGGACTAAAATAAACCAAATTTATTTTTAAAAAACTAAAACACGGTTTAAATACTATGACTTTTAATATTTGTGTGACAACGTCAACACAAAGTTTAAATTGCAGATAACTTTACAATGTCACACTTTTAAGGTCGAAGCCCAAAGATTGGTTACAACACGACCTATTAAATTCTCATAATAGATCAAATTGTCGGTAAACAATCTATAAGTAATGTTTTGACGGTTAATAACCTGTAAGTAATTTTTCGATGGTTAACATCTTAAAATTAAAGTTTTACTCAAAAATCGTTTTTTTTTGCAGCAGTAAAATATAGTGTTTTACACGGTTCAAACCCAACTATAAGAGTCAGATTTTAATATTACATTATTCAAATAAGAAAATAAGTTAAGTACTAGCTTCTTGAAGGCACGATCGGAACTGGCCAAATAAATGCACATTTATTTTCTCCTCCTAATTAGTTGAGCTTTAGAGGAGTACCTACGACAAGACACACTTACGCCACGAAAAACGTAGAAAGTTTTGAGGGAAATATTTACTTAGACAAGATGTGGTTTCGAAATTTATCCCCTTCACTATAATTTTACTTGTGATCAATCAGAAAAACCAGAATATAAAAAGCCCAATGAAAAGACGTCCCATAGCAGTTTTGTTCCTGCCCATATATGTCTGTTGGGCGTGGTGTTTGGTCTCGGCATGGTGTATCTGTTATAAATTATCCTTCACCTCGTTATCCCTAGCTTGGTGCCATTGTGACAATGTGGAGCAATATTTATGTGCACTCCCTTAAAAATGCCCCAATGTGCTAGCACATTTCAAAGACATGTGAATTGGATACTAAAGTTAGGAAAGAAGGTGATTGTACTAATTGTCATCATTCATAGCTTAGAATGGACTCCAGTCACTTTCAGTGCCCACTCCATTTACCATCGTGGAGATGTCACGTTATTGCTTCTTATGTCTTATTAGACCACAGAAAAGGAAATGGGCATCTTTCTTCATGGCCCTCAAATCCATCCTATCGTTCTTATTTATAGATCTACTTACGTGATTAGTAATTACCGAATTACGCTTCTTATTTATTGTTAGCTGAATACTCATCAATGAAACTTGCCATTAAACCTGGCAAATAGATCAATGTGGTCGAATTTTATAATAAATAAAAACCTAGCTTTCATCTCATTAATGGAGTATATTGTATTAGAGAATATTAGGATTATTATATTATAAAATATTGTATTAGAAATATTAAGAAATATATTATCAAATAATAATGTAATACTCCATGCGTGGGGAGCCCCTGAAAATGTTCATTAATAGGCTTAAAATCTGACTAGTGGTTAAAGAGATGCAAGTATTACTCATATCAACAAAGTTCAATTTCTTTTCTGGTATCCATGTACAAAAACTCAAAAGTTAAGCGTTCTTAACTGAGATAGTCTTAGGATGGGTGACCTCCTGGAAAGGTTTTCGGGATGCGCATGAGTGATGACAAAATATACAGGAAATGACCCGTGTTGATTTGTGGGCCATGTACACAGCCTGTCAAGCTACCATGAGTGAGCGCTCCTGACCGAGGGTTTGGGCCGGGGTGCTACAAGTGGTACCAGAGCAACCCTGCGACCGTGCGGTGAGCATGTGGTCCAGAGTACCCGGGTCATCCACCTAGCGGGGGAGGATTGGTTATCCATGCAAAAAAACTCAAAAGTTAAGCGTTCTTGACTAAAAGTAGTTTTAGGACAGGTGACCTCCTGGGAACGTTCCCAGGATGCGCATGAGTGAGAACAAACTATGCTCGAAAGAACCCGTGTTGATTTGTTAACCATGTACACAGTCTGGCAAGCTACCGTGAGTGACCGCTTCCGACCCAGAGTTTGAGTCGGGGTGTTACAAATAATATGATCCGATCTAAAACAAGAATCCTAAAATTATTTGAATTGGTTTCCGAGCCGGCTCCGATCATTTACATTCTGGTCCGGTCTTATACATTCACTCTACATACGAGTATGGAGTAATTATTTCATATGCTTGGCTAGAGAAATATGTAATCCCTCTTAGATTCTCCGTATTAATCAATATTAATAAACCAATTAAATTCTTTGTCTTTCTATAATTATGGATGGAATGTTCAAGCTTTACTTCATTTTAATTTGATTTTCATACTCGTCTTGACGTTTTGTATTAGTTTCTATCAGCATTATATTCGAGTTGTACTTTTTTTGTGTTTTTTATTTTAGGACATGTGAACAGAATTTTGATATATATATATATATAGGATAATAATATATAGCTATATATAATATATATATATTTATATCTATATCTATATATATCTATATATAATACTATTAATATTCTAGATATATAGAATTAGGATCATGTGAGTCCACCCTATCTTTTTGAGTCCGTGAGTCCAGGATACAATATCAAAAGTTATACTAAGCAGTATCACAGAATATACTGTACAATATCACACCACTGTACCACTTTTTCGCGCACTATTAGTAACTTTTTTTTTCTCATACTTTTTTTCACTGCAATTGATTACACTATCGAAGCTCCGACAAACCTATCATTCTCTCTCCCTTTCATGCCGGAAAGTCACTAATGAGTGTGTTTCACCGAAGTTTATTGTCTACAACTTCTTTTATCATATTTCCTCTCTACTAAGCATCTTTGCCTCCGACATTTTTCTTAATAGCCAACGACGACACCCCTAATTTAACGACAACAATGACAAATTTTGTTGTGATTGGGGGTGTTGTGAGCTCCGAGTAAGAGTAATTTGTATGGATGGAGTAATATGAAGATTTAAAAGAAAACATGGGACAAATAATGGGTGACGACGGAGGCAGATAAATGTTTACTTGTGTCATTTAGGTACTTAGATATGTCGTCGTTATTGGTGGGTGGGTGGTCGTCGTAAACGGTGAGTAGTATGACATAAATTTTTTTTAACCCTTTTGTGCTGTTTTTTTCGTGATACTGTTTAGTAGAACCAGTGATATTGTATAGCTGGACTCACGGACTCAAATATTTAGGTGGACTCACCGGATCTTGCCTCTATATACTAAATCTACGAGCTATCATAATATATCTATATATATCTCTATCTATATTATAATAATATATATATATAGAATTAGGATCCTGTACGAACCTAATGTTCAATGCGAACTGTACGAACTAACTTAAAAACACCTTCTTAACATTTATAAAACAAACCCCACTTATTTTCCTTCCTCTCTCATCCTTTATCTTTCTCAACTGCCTAACCCTACCACCCTAGCTCACCTACGACGGCGATGACAACTGCCCGACGACGGCTACTGACCGACGACGGAGACGGCGGCTGAACGATTCACGCGCACTGCCGGCCGCCACAGTCTTTCCCCTCTCCTTAACCCCCTAATTTAAAACAACCAACTCACGGTGTTCTACCTCTCTGCGACTGCAAGAAGCTACGGCGACTGCAAGAAGCTCCTGCGAACAAGAAGCTCCGACGACTGCAACACCACATCCCAGATCTGGTCGACGGTGAGGCCAAGTGTGCGTGCACAATATCGACGCATCTGCAACCTTTTTCGCAAATCAATCAATTCATTGATGTAGGGCGAAGGATGGTGGTTACCATGGTGGTCGATGCCGTCGGAGTTGTTCATTGATGTCTCCGGTGCCGACTGAGGTGATCGTTGATATTGTCGGTAGTGATGTGAGTGCGGATGAGGTGGTTGTGTTTCAAGTGAAGGTGGTAGGTTTCTATTATTCGAGGCGTCGTTAGTGGTGGTATGCTGGCGGTGGTGATATTGACGACAACCGTGGTGGTGGGTGGTGGTAGGCTGGCGGTGGTGATGGTGAAGACAATCGTGGTGGTGGTAGGCTGGCTTGGGGTAGTCGTTGTGGTGGTGGTATTGGTGGTGGTAAGGTGGAGGCGGGTACATTTAGTACTATTACTAGATACATTTACTTGGGTGGGGGGGGTGGTGGGGGTGATAGTGACGCTTATTGTTTTGGGGTGGATACATGTATGAGTATTACTAGATACATTTAGGAATACTAGTAGTTACATGTACAATAAGTGTATCCGGTAGTATTACTACATGTATCTAGCAGTATTGATGTGTGTATCCGAGATAGTTCGTACGGTTCGCACCGTACTTTAGTTCGCACGGGATCCCGCCTCTATATATATATATATATATATTATACACACACACACACACACACACACACACACACACACACACACACACACATAAGTCCACCTTTCTTATGTGAGTCCATGAGTCCTAAT
>JAIUZE010069534.1:0-22196 GCA_022085475.1 Heliosperma pusillum
GATCTTACCTCTTTTCCCTTGTCCTTCGTTCACCCCAAGGTTCATGTTCCTTATTTTCAGGGAAAGAACATCCTTGGGTTCACTCCCATAGCCTCCATGTCCCTCTCAGCTTGGGTGAGGAGTGCATGGAGTTCCTGGAAACTCTTGTCCATGCCATTCATGTTATAGTTCACCCTAAATTGGGTGAACTTAGGTGAGAGTGAATGAAGGATCTTACCCACCACCAAATTCTTTGGAATTTTGCACCCTAGACGCTCTAAGGTGTCCGCGTGCTCAACCATTTTGAGCACGTGTGGGCCAACCTTTTGGCCCCTTTGAAGCTTGGTGTCAAAGAATTTCGTAGCCGCCTCATATTGAAGAATTTGAGGGGCTTGCGAAAACATTGACGTGATCCTCGTGAATATCGCATATGCATCGAGTGATATCAATTGGAGTTTGAGTTTGGGTGAGATTGACCAAATCAAGACATTCTTGACGTCATTAGCAACCTTCAAATAAAGGTCATATTCGGCCCGAACCACCGCGGACGATCTGGGCGCGGGTTCGGTGGGGGGCTCTTCGACCAAGTAGCGAAGCACGTTATCGGATAACGCGTTGCTCTTGATCGTTGACTCCCATTCAACGAAGTTACTTCCGTCATCCTTTAGGACACACTTGTCCATGACGGATCTCAACCATGAGTCCTTACCCAAAGTTGCAGCGTTTGATGATGTTGACATTATGCGAATATGGTAACTACAACAAAAAGAAATATATAAACATTCATTGTTAATTTACTTGAAAAACATTTTAACAAGTTTTAGCATTTATATAATGACCTCTCACTAAATTATATAAATGATTCCAAGACCCATCTTTAAATAAAAATAGTCATCGATGCTACCTTTACTAGAAATGGTAAGTATACTTGCTAATTTACCCTTAGAACTCTTGGTTGACGGATTTTCAATAAATCCATCTCCTAGTCCCAAGATAACGCTTATCTTGTTGAGTCCAATCCAAGTTTAGCTTGTGATCGTTCACCCTACTAGTCCCAGAGGTAAAAAGGGCCCCGAGCGTGGTAGCCCTAATGAACACGGGATGCATAGGTGTATTAATGGTAAGGCTAATCTCACTTTTTACACTGTGAGAGATCTTGGCAATTTAGTTATTAATTCCCTATAGTGAACTAGGCGGGGAATTGTGAAAGAATAACGTTTGAATGACAAAAACGGTAAATAAATGCATGTGTGACGATTTTGGCTAGCGGAAATAAGTCAGCAACCAGAACAATTTAAAAAATTAGTATGCCACCAGCTAATCAAATTAACTAGATAGTTACAAATTCGGAAATCAACTCCTTGGTCCCTTGCTCTTCACTTGGAACACCTTCCAAAATGGCACCGTCTTGAGGGAGTCACCGGTCTTCATAAAATAATTACAAATATACAAATATACAAATTCCTATTATACATTTATTCTATGAAATAAAATTATTAAATTATACAAACCGGCGATACGAGATCGCAATAAAATTACAACCAAACCGTTATTCCCTTACATTACGGGTAATAACGATTAAAAAATAACTAGGCCATACTAGGTACAAAATTTGCATAAATGATTAAATAAATGACATTCATTCATTCAACCATAAATAAAATAAATTGCTGCAAAATTCATGCCAAAATCGCCCTAAACACATTCATGCTCATTGTAGCTCGATATTTCCGGGATTTATTGATTTGTAACCATTAAAAATCAATATCAATATTTAAATCTTATTTAAATTCAAAATAATTAACTAAACTGTTTTAGAACTCAAAATTAGTCACTACTAATTTTGTTGGTCATTAATTAGATCGATTTGATTTCATTTGCTAAATATTACGGTTTAATCATAACAATTATGAAATAAAACCAAAATAAAATATAAACATCATAAAATTTGAAACCAAAAATTTGTACATTCTGGAACATGTCCAGGAACTCTAAAAAATAAACACATTTTCTCAAAAATTTAAATAAATTTTATGAACAAATAACTTAATATTTAATGGTTTTATCAAATAAAATCATTAAATATAGTAAAACAGTGAAAAAAATTATGAAATTTCACCAAGAGTATCAACATCAAAATTTAAAATGTACCAAAAATTTTCAAGACCATAAATGGACGTTTCAAGTTTATGAACATTATAATCTCATATTATCGACTTTTATCGTATAAAAATTAATGAACATGAAATACATACGTAAAAGTCACGAAATTTTATATACAATATGTAAGGCATGCATGTGAGATCATATTAAAATTTCATGGCCAGAATAAACATGCAACTATTTTTAGTTAACTTTTAACTCATAAAATGCATGTTAACTCGGTTTAAAAGCCAAAAATCAAAATAAATAGCAAATCAATCCCTAAAATCACGAAATTTGACCACAAACATTTTGAGGTCAGTAGGTATACATGAACCAAAATTTTTTGTCAGAATCGTATTTTAACTTAAATTTTTTGATTTATTAGTTATCTTATAACTTTAATAAAAAAATGTCCAAAATGAACATGCATGCTACAAGCTAGCTCTGATACCACATGAAAGTCCATAGACCTTAATTAGACTACTCTAATTATTTACTAAATTACTTATTAATTTAGTTTATAATGATCTATGTAACATGCATGCAAATATAAAGACATTTATATAAAAGAAGAAATTTCCTCACATTGATATGGAAATAATATGGGCACAACAAGAACTTCTTCTTGTTGTTCTTGAGCTATTAATATGGATGAACACAAGTAATCTCCAAACTAGAAGATCTCCTTTAAGATGCACCAAGATGACACCAAATAATCTACCCTTATTATAAACTAGATAATAAGATAGATATTATACTACTAATATTAGAATATATTACTACACTAGTAATACTTAGTAAATATTAGTATTTGAGAGTTTTTAGAGAGAAGAAGAGTTTTTGAGAGAAGTAGGAAAAACAAGCAAGAATTGAACAAATGAAATGAACAACCATATTGCCCTTATAAAGACAATATGGCCGGTCAAGAAGAGCTACATAAGGCTCTTATTTTGCTTATTTTAATCACATGCAAAGTGGTAGAGTGTAGTGTTAGTATGTAATGATTTTAGGTTAATATTCATGTCATAATCATATGTGACTTGTGAGCATGAACATAAGCAACCATCATCACCTTACCAACTCTATCATAACCGGCCATGTGAGCCTTATTTTGATCCATTTTCATTTTTGATATTTGTCCCACAAATACTTATTAATCATATGCTTAATTATCTTGTATAATTAAGTGTTAATTTGATCATATAACAATTATATGACACAAATAAATGAATAATATGTACATAACATTTTAAGTAATATTCTACCATTATATCAATATATAATGGGTCCCACAATGCTTAGTTAATTTATTTTACAACTCCTTGTAAATATAATTAACTAATTACCTCTATCTCAAAACCTCAACTAATTTAGTAATTTAACGATTAATTACTAAGTTAAATCTTATTTAATCGTTTTAAAATAAGATATAAATTTATTAGTCAATTATCGCATAATTGAAAAATAAGTTTAATCGAATTTGAGTTCTTAACTCAATTTTTAACAATTAACTCTCGTACATATCGAATATATGTAATGTACTAATTAACTGTATCGTATACAAATAATTAGTTACTATTTGGATTTCATCCTTTAGGTGTGACCGAAAGGGATCAGTTGATCACCGCCGTCAAACGACAATAACGTCAAACTCTAGTCAGCCAACCGTTATTGATTTACGTTAATCAACTGACTAATCATATATATAGTCAATAAATATCCCAATTATATTCCTTAATAAGATTTATTATGTGGCGCACTATTGTGGAGGACACCTACTCCAACACTTTGTACTTTCATTACCATTTTGTAGGTACAAGCTGCGTGGTAGCGGAAACCGAGCCAAAACAGTCCACTTTGCTTGCGTTTAGGAGAATGGAAGGAACGGAACAGAAGCTCTTGCATGGGAAAGCGTGAACCCGCTCGCAATCAAGCCCAAAGTCATGACTCACATTATGTGCGAGGCCAGAAGACCTCGATCGACTATACCTTTGGTCGATCGAGGAGCGTTGAAGTAAGGAAGACCTCGATCGAGCTATATCTTTGCTCGATCGAGTGGTAGCTGTTAACAAGTTGGTCGATCGAGAGAAGGAAGTCTTCGATCGACTGATTTACTCAAATAAAGACCTCGATCAAAGGGTATTTTCCCTCGATCGAGTGGAACCTATCACGGGCCTGAAGTCCGTAGACTAATTAGGGTTTAGAGTCGTGTTATGCATTATATAAGACTCTTATTTACGTCATTAGGGGGGATCAATTACTTAGCATTAAACATTAGTTTTCTGAACTTTACCTTTAGTTTTACATTCGGTTTATTATCGACGTGGATTTGTTCTTTACGCCGGATTCGCTAAGATTGTAAACTCTTTCTCTCTTTTATTCTTAACCTTTGTTTTAGTCTTAATTACTGTTTACCTTTCTTAATTGCTGCGTTATTACTGTTCATGCTTGTTAATTACGATTATATCATGTCTAGTGTCATATATTCAATCGTCTTTATTAGCATCGTTAATAGTATGAGTAGCTAATTCCCTTGTATGTTAGGATGAGGAAAACTATAGTAGAAGCATGATAGGGTAGAGTATTTTAGTTAGTCTTGAATATGAGAATTAATCTGAGCAATTTAATTGAGGTTAGTCGAATGAGTGCACGCAGGAGACTAGCTAGGTAGTTAACCCCGACCTGGATCGAGAGATTGGAAGGGAAAGGCTTGCTTAGAATTGATAGGTGACTCCTAAGTAGGGATGACAACGGGTTGGGTATGGGTCGGGTCTGGCAAGACCCTTACCCATACCCGCATCCGCACCCTTGGACCCAGACCCGACCCATATCCGCATGGGTATGAAATTGTTAGACCCATACCCATACCCGATGGGTATGGGTTGGGTCCGGGTCTACCCACGGGTCTAATATTTTAGCTAGCTTGTACTGTTATCCACTTCTCATGTTTACTATTGTAGTGTCATATGTTTCATACATCAACTAAAATACAAGGGCATATTTCAATTGACATTCTGGTAAAATCTTCCGACTTGGGGAATGAAATCAATGCCACTTTTCTTTTCATTTTCAGTACTCCCTCACTGACTTACATAATAATAGTTTTCCACAAGTATTTTGCGGGTCTACGGGGTGGGTATGGGTCTCACAACTAAGACCCAAACCCAAACCCGATTTATTTTTATGAAACCCATACCCGACCCATACCCAGCGGGTCTGAAAAATTAAGACCCAAACCCGACCCATAAGGGTCCGACCCGACGGGTTTGGGTCGGGTCTTGGACCCACTGCCACCCCTACTCCTAAGAGGACGAGAGTTAATTAGGAAAATCCCTAGGGTGGTTTGAGACCGAGAGGAGAAAACCATTGCCCTTCTCATTGATAGATTGACTGACTTAGTTGACCCGTAGATGCCGATATTGCAGTGGACCGAATCCTAGCATATTCTTCTTTTATCTGATTTATTTCGTGTTAATCTCTATCTTTATTTCTCTTCCTTTAAATCTTATTTAGTTTAATTTAAAACCAATTCAAAACCCCTAGATTGTGACTGGCATATTTAGATTACAGTTAGTTAGTTACCTCCCTGTGGAGATCGACCCTACTTCCGCTATCTTCTTTAGTTAGTAGACTTAGGCTTTTATTTTTGGTGTATAACGACACGCATCACATGGTGCAAATGCTCCAGCAAAAATACGTATCACAGAAGGAGATCATGATAATTAAATGTTTCCAAGCCACGATTAAAGCGTGGTCTGCCTCTTGGTGCGAAGGATTTAGCTCCACGAAAAAAGAAATCGGGAGTTGTCATTTCGAGAAAAGACGATCTCTCTGAAAACTTGATCGAACTTTCTAACACAAATGAACAAGTTGCACCTGAAAAGGCACATATAGCTCAAAACAATGAAATATATATAAATTATACTGCTACAAAAGAAAATTGGGAAAGGAATAAAACTATTCCCAATAGTGAATTTGCTTTTACAATTGCTCTAGATGCCATAGAGCATATTGATGATCTGGAACCACAATCTGTCAAACAATGTCAAAATAGAAATGATTGGCCTAAGTGGGAGGAAGCAATCCAAGCAGTGTTCAACTCATTAGCAAAGCGAAAAGTTTTTGGTCTAATTGTTGAAAATCCTAAAAATATAAAACCCGTCGGATACAAATGGGTATTTGTACGAAAACGCAACGAAAAAAATGAAATCATGAGATATAAAGCTCGACTCGTTGCTCAAGGTTTTTCACAAAGACCAGGTATTGATTACAAAGAAACTTATTCCCCAGTAATTGATGCAATCACATTTCGTTTTCTAATTAGTTTGGCAGCTTCAGAAAGGCTAAATATGCGTCTTATGGATGTAGTCACAACCTATCTTTATGGATCACTTGATAGTGACATCTATATGAAAATTCCTGAAGGATTTCATATACTTGAAGCAATTAAGACTATTGAACGAAATATGCACTCAATTAAACTCCAAAGAGCTCTATATGGACTAAAGCAATCTGGAAGAATGTGGTATAAGCGTCTTAGCGAGTATTTGCTAAAAGAAGGATACACCAATAATGCTATTTTTCCATGTGTCTTCATTAAGAAATCCAACTCGGGATTTGCTATAATTGCGGTATACGTTGATGATCTAAACCTTATTGGGACCCTTGAAAATCTCACCGAAACTGCTGTTTATTTAAAAAGGGAATTTGAAATGAAAGACCTTGGTGAGACAAAATTTTATCTTGGATTACAAATTGAACATACCCTAAATGGAATATTTGTTCACCAATCAGCATATACACAAAAACTCCTAAAGCGCTTTTACATGGACAAAGCGCATCCATTAAGTTCACCAATGGTTGTGAGATCACTTGATGTAAATAAAGATCCTTTTCGTCCTAAAGAAAATGGTGAAGAAACTCTTGGTCCAGAAGTACCATATTTAAGTGCAATTGGTGCTCTCATGTACCTCGCAAATTGTACAAGACCTGACATTGCATTTTCAGTCAATTTGTTAGCAAGATATAGTTCTACTCCAGCTAAAAGACATTGAAATAATGGGGTCAAGCACCTTTTCCGATATCTTAGCGGCACTATTGATTTAGGCTTATTCTACTCTCATAGTCCTAAATCAAAACTAGTTAGATATGGAGATGCAGGTTATCTATCTGATCCACATAAGGGAAGATCACAAACTGGATATTTGTTCACTTATGAAGATACAACTATCTCTTGGCGGTCAGTGAAGCAAACAATCGCCGCAACTTCTACAAACCATTCCGAGTTACTGGCAATACATGAAGCAAGTCGTGAATGTCTTTGGTTACGATCTATGATACATCATATTCAGGATTCATGTGGACTTCATTCAATAAAAGACTCGTCAACAGTATTATATGAAGACAACGCTGCCTGCATTGCACAACATAAAGAAGGTTTTATTAAAGGAGATCGAACAAAACATATCAGCCCGAAGATTTTCTTCACACGTGATTTGGAGAAACAGGGTGAAATTGACGCTCAAGCGACAACCTAGTAGATCTCTTCACTAAAGCATTGCCTACTTCAACATTCAAAAAATTGGTCTTTAAGATAGGAATGCGTCGATTAAAGGACTTATAAACCAAGGTTTTTGTTGTTATCCGCAAGGGGACGTCATTAATGGATATACCAAACTGTACTCTTTTTCCTTCGTCAAGGTTTTGTCCCACTGGGATTTCCTTGTCAAGGTTTTAACGAGGCACTATAAAATATATCCAGTATTACTTTAAAGTTCAAAGTCTTTACTGTTTTGAATAAATGGTCTGATACACTGGTCATTAGGGGGAGTGTTGTAAATGTAGTAAGTATAAGAAAGATATTATGGCAAATCTTTCTATTCCTCCTATAACTTAGATGCCATTGTATCAAAGCCCTATATATGTAGTGACCATCTCATTTGTTCATTACACATATTGAATAAGAAATTCATTATTTTCTTACTAATCTATAACATAACTAATATTAATATTAATAAAAATATTTAAGTTTAAGATGAGTAGAACTGAAGTGAGCTGAATTTAGTGGAGCTGAACTGAACTGAATGAAGCTGAGCTGAACTAGAACTGAATAGAACTGAACTGAACTGAACTGAACTGAATTGAGCTGAACTGAACAGAGCTGAGCTGAGCTGAACTGAATAAAGCTGAAATGAACTGAAATGAGCTGAAATTAAGCGGAAAAGAACAGGGCCTTAATCTCATTCCTTTATTTAAGCTTAGTAATTGACAGACCATCAATTTAATCGGGTTAAAATCAGGTCGTATATAGTTCAGGTAGTGTCACTGATATCATGCCGCGTCAGGTTACGGGTTGCTATCGGGTCGGGTCGGTTTCGGTTTCGATTCGCAAAATTCTCGAGTTCTATCGGGTCGAGTTTGCTCGGTCGGGTGGCATGGGATCACTCAGATCGGGTCAAACTTGTCAACTCTAGACACAACCTTCAATCTTCCACTCCCCAAGTGATTGTGAATTGAGTAGTTTTTCTGTTTTTTTTCCTTTCGAAAGAGTTATTTTAGAAATATTTGTTTAAAAATTCAATTTGGTTTAACCGAGTTTATTCATTTTTGTTGGTAGAGTTGAATTATCTCTCTAGAAAGATAAATGAAGACGGATATGTATCCGACGAGAATGCTTATACTCGGATGGCCTAATTACGAACTGTACCTACACACTACACACTACACACTACACACTACACAAACTTAATAAGGAAAAGACGGTTACTCCTTACAACCGCTTCAAGATTCTTCTCCCTCTCTTTCCACTAACAAACTTTTCATTCTCTCACTTCATCTCTCTCTCTCTACTATCTTCTCTCTTCCACTACTAAGCTCACAAAATTAAAAACAAACTCACATTGAGGTGACATACATGCATTTCATGGGAAATACCTAGAATTCTCCATTAAAACTCATTTTCTTCGTCTCTTAATCAACGATACTCTGTTTCACTGCACCTTTTCTTCTGGTGCGATATATAGATTTTACTGCATTTTGATTTTTTGTTCGAATATTTGATAAAATGTACTCCATTAAAATGAAGTTTTTGTTTAATCGGTTTGTTTGTTTGTTGCAGAGAAATTCGTGATGGAGATGAAACGTTTGTTGTTCCTCACTTCCCTCGCTTTTTTTATTATACCAATACCGCTTACTTCTGATGCACTCACTGATCAACTTGACGGTCTTTTTTCTCTCTCCTCTTTTTTATTTTTTTATTTATTTTCCTTCGTAATTTAATTGATATTTTATCTCTCTGTTTTTCTTGAAAATTTCATGCTCAATGAGTAGGCGTAAACGCAATGAAATAGTTCTAGTAATAACTTGCATTTTGTTCGTGTTGTTAGCTTGTTTTCAATCGGATTTATGCGAGAAGCGTAATTTTACGAACGATATTGTATTATTGCATGTGTACGATATGACTGTAGTTTAGATGTTTCTCCGCTTCGTCGAATTGTGTACGTTTTTTATCGAATGTATACGTATGTGAATGTGATTTTGAAAGATGTATAAAATTCATTGGAACGGAGAAAGTATGCGTTATTTGCAGGAGGAAGTAGTTATTTTGATTTTATAATTTGTTTTTACGCGGCTACGCATCCTCATGATTAGGTTTGTGGTTTTTAGAAAGAGATTTTCTTATCATGGAGTAGTTTATACGGACTAGTTTATTGATATTTTAGTAAGAAATCTGAAAGCATATTGTCCAAGTTCGAAATGCTGCGTCAAGTTTTATTGCAGTTATGAATGAATGAACTCATTATCAGTAATTTTATGATAATAAGTTTAATGCGACTAAATTGAGATGTGTAGATTCTTAAAACTGAAATTAGATTATTTTTGTAGTACTTGTTATACCTTCCACTGTTTTGTTATGATTACACTGCTGAAATGATGGTAGTTCAGTAATTCAGTTGCGCATTCTGAAACTCGTTAAATCACAAATCAGTAGTTTGCCATATTTTCTGAAACAATGTATTAGTATGATCCATGGTATTGAATATTGGCCGTTACATGACGTATTTGCCGTATATAAAGGATTTTCAGCTATTCACGCTGATATATTCGGATATAGAATAAGCGACACTAGACGCGCCATTGTACTATAGTCTGCGATCGTATTTGCGACTGATGCCGCTGTTTACCATGCATGGCACTCTGTATAAATAATGATGATGATGATGTTGATTTTTGTTAGGTTGGTTCTAGTTGTGATGATAATTAGAGATAATTATGTAAAATTCATAAATATGTAGCTATTCCTAATTCCTAAATATAGTAAGTCCAAGTATTACAAATGATTCTGTTCTATACGAGTAGGTTTTAATGGTTATAATGAAAATGCAGTAATGGCACTACAAGACATGTACAAAGCCATGAATAAGCCAGACCAGCTCAAGGGATGGCGGTTAGATGGTGGCGACCCTTGTGAGCAGTCGTGGACAGGCATTGAGTGTTCTGGTTCATCTGTGATTCATATGTAAATCAACTTAGCTCTTCATCTTTGAGTGTACCTCTTTAATGACTTCATTTGTTTTCGGAGTTCGTGTTCTAAAGCTTCCGATCATTTTGTGTATGCATGTAGCAAGCTGCATGGACTTGAACTAGCTGGCAATCTCGGTGACCAGCTAGCCAATCTCCATAGCTTGAAGAACTTGTAAGTGTGCTCTTTTGATTCTATAAACAAATTCCTAAGTTTAAGTTTTAGAATACCTACTCATTGAGCCACACATTTGTATATGCAGGGATGTTAGTTTGAACAGCATAGAAGGAGAACTCCCCATTGGCCTGCCACCTAATGTTACTCACTTGTAAGACGCTCACGTTGATTTTACTGATAGAGTTTGTTTCTTCAGCTTGTCATGTCGAATCTTCTTCATTCTCTCTTTTTGTTATACAGGAATATGGCGTCAAACAGATTCTTACTGGGTATCCCGCATTCTTTATCTACCTTGAGTCGTCTAAGACATCTGTGAGTAGCTGGACTTCAAGGGCTACTTCTATCAATTTTGTTTCACATTCATACTGCTCTTTTGAATGTAGTAAGAGTAAGGATTTTCTGTATGTGGCAGGAATCTGAGCCACAACTTATTATCTGGACCTCTCGGCAGTGTATTTGCTGGTCTGCAGAACTTAAAGGAGATGTACATCGATTGCTTCATTCGATCTATTGTTTTAAAATTGTCAATGATAGTACTACCTTCACACCATGAGAATGATTATCACTGAGGAAGGAGTATAGAAAATGGATGAGCATTGTGCTTCTCTTTCTCACATAATCAGATATCTTTTGCCATAGTTCCGTTCTTCTTTGTCAGAGACACGTGTATAAATATGAGGAATATGTTAAATGCCCAAAAAAATTGTAGTTGTTATGCTTATTGCCTTGTACTTGCTTTCTATTTCAGGGATCTATCATACAACAAGTTTGATGGAGACCTACCAAGCTCGTTTGCATCCCTGGCGAATCTTTCATACTTGTCAGTTGCTCTTTCCCGCCATTATGGCTAAATTGTCCAAGTCTTTTATCGATCCTTCATTTTGAATAATTTCCAAATACTGTGCAGGTATTTGCAAGATAATGAATTCACTGGTTCAGTGATCTACCTGGCTAATCTTCAACTGACTGACCTGTACACTAACTCTCCAGATACATTATGCATTTTTGCCTCACATTTAATTTTATTGTCTTATGTTTCGATGTTATTGATGATGACAAAATTTTATCAGGAACATTCAAGATAATCATTTCAGTGGCATCATCCCACAGCACTTCCAGACCATTCCAAATTTATGGTAAGAAGATACTGAATTGAATCTTTTGTTACTGTATAAAGTCTTGACATCACCCTGAATTTTGCTCTGTGAAGGATCGGTGGCAATAAATTTGATATAGCCGCCAGCTCAGCTCCTTGGAATTTCCCTCTTGAGAAGATGCCGAATGAGCACAATTTTACTAGTCCACCAACAGCTGCCTCAAGTGCCATAACGAAGAATCCTTCTCCTACTGTGAAAGAACTGAAACTGAAGAAAATTGGTGCAGGAAAAGTAGCTCTTTTAATAGGTGGAATTGGCGTGATTGTCACTTTTCTGGGAATTGCTATTGCTGTCAGAGTTAAACGAACTCACACTGCAGTTCCTCAAAAAGATGACAGCAGCAACATGTCAATGTATTCCATTCCAATTAGTTCAACAGGTGAGAAGTGAGAACATTAACACATTTATTCATACTATTCGTGCTTCCTTTTGTTGTGAAGTAGCCGTCTTTGTGTGCAATCTTCATTTTGATCAATAGGAAACAACCTCTCATTGTTATGTTTAAATGAGTACCTCCGACCCCTCTAACCCCGCCATTTGCTGTAACCTTGATTTGTCTGAAGTTTACAGAATAGTTTCCTAATGCTTTCTTTTTTAGTGGTAATTCTGCTATTAATTTTCTTTCTTCTCCACCAGAACCTTCTCCGGGTAGATTTGACCAAATTCCGCCAGTTCTGGATGACAGCATTACATCTGTGATCATGCCGAGAACTAAAACTGCTTTTCTTAATCACACGAATGAAAAGACAGGTAGAAGAAGTTGCTCAAAAAACAAAAAAATTCCCTCAAATGTGAAATTGTTTACAGCTGAAGAGCTCCGCTCAGCAACAAACAACTTCAGTGAAGAGAACTTTCTAGGAGAGGGATCACTCGGTTCAGTTTTTAAAGCACACTTCCCTGATGGCTGCGTATGAAACTTACTCTTCCACTTTAGTTTGCCTTCCTGTTCAAATGTAGATCTCATGTTCAGTTGATCTAAAATTAATTATCATATTCTTGATCACCAGATTTTTGCTGTGAAAAGCATAAACACAGAATCATTATCTCTTCTCGAAGAAGAACAATTTATGGATGTTGTTCACCGCACATCCCGTTTGAGGCATCCGGGTATTGTAAACCTTGTTGGTTACTGTCTCGAGCGTGGACTGCACCTTCTCGTGTATGAGTATGTGAGGGGTTTGACTCTTGAGAAGGCTTTGTATGGTGGATACTTTATGCCACTCACCTGGAGCGTACGTATCAGAGTAGCTGTTGGCGTTGCTCAAGTCTTGGAGTAAGTATTCTGTGATCTAAAACTTTCATAAAACAAACTCTCATTGGGAGATGAAGTTTTTCTTCTACCCATACTACTGATATGCTATTAATTAACAGCTATATGCATTCCATGTCACCTCCAATGGCACACTGCACCCTGAAAGCTGCCAACATATTGCTTGATGATGAGCTTATGCCTCGTGTATGTGATTCCGGTCTTTCAGTGTTGAGGCCTCTCAGTAGAAATAGCATCAAACTTAAGGTCAGAAATCTTCATTTATTATTCTGCATAACAATCAAATATCAATTGAACGGTTATAAACTTGCTGATAAACGTCCGTGTAGATGTTAGAAGATCCTGTAGTGTTACACTGCTGGTCGAGTTCTTTAACTTTTTGTAGCATGGTTTTTTTTTCTACTTGTACATTTTCTAGCCTTTTTACCTTACTCAAATACTTGTGTCTTTCTTTTTGTATGCATCTATATGGGTATTGAATTAGTTTCACAGGTTAAGTCCTTGTTTATGTGTTTTCCTTAAAGCCAAAGAGTGTGACTTTGTCAAAACAATAAAAACTGGCACATGATTAACATTCTACTTGATGTTGCCTGATATAACAGGCTTCAGAGATGGCTATTTACGACTGTGGCTACATTGCACCAGAACATGGGGACCCAGGAGTCGCAAGCACAAAGTCAGATGTCTATGCCTTCGGCGTCTTACTTTTGGAGCTCTTAACAGGAAAAAGGCCATTTGACAGGTTCGATAATTTGTTGATACAGAGTATCTTACAACTGCCTGATAGATTATGGAGTAAATTGCTATAACTTGCTAACAATGATTTATGATTCCCTGTTTTCACTTCAGTTCAAGACCCACAGAAGAACAATCTTTAGCAACATGGGCCTCAAGCCGGCTTCATGATGACGGTTCATTGAAAGACATGATTGATCCAATCCTAAGAAGATCAATCACCTTTAAGGCTCTCTCTGCATATGCCGATGTCGTCTCTCTCTGTTTGCAGGTATTTTTGAAGTTAGTGTTCATATAAGCAACAAGCATTGCTGATAGTTTCTATCTCTGATATATATTTTTGGATGTCGTGCAGCCAGAAAAGGAGTTCCGCGCCCCAATTTCAGAGATCATAGAAGCTCTGATAAGACTGTCAAGGCCGGTATTAGATGGTGCTGAAAGTGATATCTACGAGAGATCATTCAGGTCAACTCACACTCGTTTCCTAACGTCTCCTGCTGCAAGCTTTTGCGAGCTACCCTCTTAGAATCATGGAGCCAACAACAAGACCATGTCGGCAGCTTGAGAGCTCTCTGGATTATTACTCCAGCTGGAATTCCGGCTCATCACGTTTTGCAGATACTTTTTTTTCCTGTAACTAGTAAAGCACCCTCGTTCCTGGCATTGTAATTCAGCAAGCTTTTTTGAGAACGGTAGTTGTAAGATTGTAGTTCAAAATCAATACAAAACAATTCTCATTTGAACTGAATAATCCAGTAATTCAAGTATTTGGACATGAAATGTAATTTGGAGGAAGTACATTTCAGGACATACAGCACCAGAAATTTCCCATATTCACTAACACGTCTGGTAACACAAATACGGTATCTAACTATCTAAACCAGCCTATTAAATGTTTAACAAAACAGGGGTAGCATACAGAAAACTAAATGAAATTATGTTGTGACACCACTGCTTAATAAGGAATTAATTTCTCCTATAATATTAACAGGTCTTCCATTGAACATGGTTGAAAGAGTAGTTTCACACAGCCTCTTCAGCTCCTTTGTTTTATTCAATGCTGCTTCCTGGGGGAAATAAACAGAAATCAATCAGTTTTGAGCAAAGCAAAATCCCCTTAAAAAAGTTTAGACTAAAAAGCACGCGACATAAATCGTACAGTCAAATAGCCTACTAGCCACATGATATCAGAAAACTGACTTCTATTAAAAGGGGCGCCTACGATTCTATATAAAACCAACATAACAGTCTTTCTCCCACTTCCTTTCTATTTTTTCAACATTTCCACCTTGAAGTCGTCTGGATTCACATGACGTTACAGAAAAAATTCATAGGAATTAAAGTACGCAAGTGAGAAGGGACTTTCCAACAATGCAACTCAAAAACTTTCAAGTCTTTAACTACAACTCTTTGTAAGTTGTAAGCACAAGGGAAGGTCAAAGTTCTGGATATCACTGATAGTCAACCTCCAGCCTGCCCATGAAAAGGTCTTAAAACAAGACCACGAAATGGTGGTCTGAGTTTACGGTTTACCTACTCTGACTATCAATTTTGCCCCCTTTTACAATTGCATTGTGCATATAAAAGCTGCTAATGTGAGGGTGCCTTTCTTCCAAGACCATCTAAGGCAAGGCCCTATAGTAATATCAATATCATAAATTGCTTTAAGAAATCAGTCGTCAATGTATCAGCAATTATCTTTGGAAATACGAAATTGATTTTATTTCTGTGATTTCAATTGTAGAAATTAATATGTTCTAATTGGATTCCAAAACCAATTTCATAAGCCTGTTTGGAGATCGTGTGGGATTCAATTCCCAATTCAACTACTCTCAATAATGTTACTGGAACTGCGGGTTGAAATACCCAATTTCCTATGATAGAGATCAGATAGTAATGGAATTGCAATAACTAACATTTCAAAATTTTAACTAGATTGGATTGAAAAGGAATTGAGCTAAATTCCAAATTCTAAGGTTTTGAAAACGCTTGAAATGTCTCAGTTGCGAAATTCAATTTAAATTCTAGGCCCCCAAACAAGCCTAAGGATTTTCAATTTTCCGCTCCAAAATTTTCCAATATAAGAAGGGTTGCCAAAATAGCTGATATTTGGTCGACACACACGAACTTGTTTAAAAAATACTTGACCCATACAAGGGTGACAACATAGCTTATATGATCAATACGAAAACAAGACGCAATACACTTTTACATTACTAATGTCATGGTGTCAAGATTCGCAGCCATGATTGAGACCATTACGGCGATAGCAATCGATATCACATTTTGATACTAGAGTCAATATCTTATGATATTGTCCCTCTCAAGGCAAGTAGTTCCTAGAATTTCATTTTAGGCAAATCTCTGTCTGTTCCATTTGATTGCATAGGTTCGTTGCACTTCCCCTCAAACATATTGAAAAACGTACACAATCAAATGGAATAGATGAAGTAGCTTTTAAGCATTAGTAATTTCATCCTCTGAATTTATCATGGGCATAACTTTTTGCCAAACCACTCAATATATCCCCCACCAAATACGACCATTCAAAATCAATATATAAGGCTGTTGGCCAGAGTTCACGAACAAACTTTGGACAGTGAAATATGCCCGTTGCAACCATATGGATCACAAGAATGATTATATCATACAAGTAAACATTCTCTACCTCAGTACATCATACTCATGCTACTTACGCTTCAGAACAGGCGACATTTATGTATTCTTCCTTTTTTAGCCAAACAGTCCTCAATTCTATAAGACATTGGTACTAGGCACCTACTCTATAAGATTTGTGATCAATGTATCTATGAGTTTCCAATCTATTGCTACAAGATTGAGAAAAAAAATCAGGATACAAAATACTCACTTGCTTAGGCCAAGATGAAGCCAAGGAATTCTGCAACTCCATACGTTTTGCAGACAATTCTATCAACCCATTTTTCAGCTTTACTTCATGGTGCTTCTTCTCCTCCAGGGTTTGTACTAGCCTGTCTAAGAATCTACAGAAAATGAAGAGATGTTAATTCTGGGTGCAAAAACACTCCATAGAATCTATGATTATTTTTTACAATACATTTATCCAACAAGTAGGTACTAGAATGCAACACATAATAATGGAAGTGACTAGCTGTATATTTGCTTTCAGCTAAAATAAAGCACATCAATCCTAGTTAGTATATGTGGAGAACCTGTTTGAGTTGAGAGTCATAATCAGGTCACGTGTCTTCTTGTTTGTTAACAAGGATATGGCTAGTGAAACATCAGAGAGCATGTTCTGAATGGCCTCAGAAGAATACTGCTGCAACACAAACGGAGCAAGGGCCTGAACTTGATGTTGCAAAGACAAAGTCTCCTCATTTTTCAGCTCCAACAGCCGCTGATTTAAGAATGCCTTAACCTAATGACAAAAATCTATTTAAAAACAATTCATACTACTGCCCCAGTGGTGATCATTAATGAATTCTGAAAATCCAATTGGAAGATCACAGTAAATGCAAATTATATGATCAGTAGTTCAGTACCTCAAAAAGATCATCAAGAATTTTATTCCTGTATTCTGTCTCCAGAAGTGGGCTTCTTCTTTCTGTTATTTCTCGAGCTTCCATTGAGGCATAAATACCAAAGTCGTGAGCGTTGACTGCATTGTGCGGACTACAATCTCCCTCAACCTCCAGTTGAGGATTCTCAACACTTACATCCCAAGATATTTCTGAAATCCCAGCATCAGCTAAACCTTCATTTTGAACCAGCTGATTCTCATCAGTGGAAGAGTCTTGCAAGAGATCACTTGCATTAACCATTTCGTAAGGACCCAATCCATTAGCAGCATCATCTGTCTCTTCAACACTGCCAATATCCCAATCAATCTGAGAGCTATCCAATGTTATATCCCAATCAATACCAATCGCCACACTGTCAACAGTCACGCCCATATCAACTCGTTCACTGGGATTGGAGACAACATTTGTGGACACCAAAACATCAGATCCTTCAGAAACACTCAATGAAGGGGGATTTTCAATAATATTCCTCAGATTTGGCACCACAGTATTTGATGTTCGCTGCAACACGCAAAAACTATGCATAAAGGGCCTCTCTATCTCCAAAATGACTTAATGTAGCAACACCCGATAAGAAGAAAAAGATGAGCAGGAGTGAGGGAAGGGCAAAAGAAAGAGACAGGGAAAGCTGCTCACATCCTTTTCAGTATGAAGGTCCTTAACAAAAGTGGAGTAATACTCAATGGCTTGTGAAACTGACTCGCCACTTATGACATCCATAATCGTACTAAATGTGCCGGGCAGAGATTTTGATGCACTCTCTAATAGTTCCAGTCTCACGTTATTACCCTATAAAGCAACATAAAGTTTATCAAGTCTGATATCATTTACAAGAAGTATCACAGGGAAATTGATAAATACACAGCCTAATAGAAATACCACTAATCCTAGTTCCTGACAAGCTTCTGCATACTTGGCTGCTGATGAAGCTGCACTTCTTTTAATATCAGCTTCTTTTCGATCAAGCTCACCAAGCTGTTGCTGTACCTTCTGGACCTGCTTTTTAAGGTAAGGGCTTCAAATTGAAGCGAAATCAAAGACCACAACAAATGTCAGTGAAAGCTAACTAGGGTTCACTACTTCAATGTCTGGTTGCAAAGGTCCATGAGAAGCATAAGAGCTTACATCTCATAATTAACATTTTGGGCCATTGATAGAGCAGCCTCACCAAGGTAAATGTGATCCTTCTCAAATGCCTGCACAATTCCTTCCCACACACCCTGGGATAAGATAAAATATCAGCACTGTTATCATACGTCATGATCGTCATCTGCGAGCTGGAAGAAGAAAAAGTGTAAGAAAAGAACTTACTGCTGCCCCTGAAAGCCGGCCAAAAATGTTTCGACTCTCTGGAGTTGTCCGCAAAAGAATATCATATATTTTTTTGGCTTCCATATAACCAATTCCTAGAGATAAAGAAAGCAAAAAGTGTAATCAAAGCAAACTAGAAAAGAAAGGTCGGTTAGCGATCTAAAAGGACTAGGTAAGACCAAGATCTCTAGAAGTGCTTAGTCTTTAACTCAAATTTAGTGTGAAATTAACTCCCTACACTTGGAGGAAATTGACGGCATAGTAGTGTAATTGCATTCATCTCTATGTCAAGCATTCATAGGTGTGCAGTATCACAATTCACAATTTCCTATACATGTACTCCCTTCCCATAAAACCCCAAAACTATTTAACACTTTCTGTGATTAAAAGGATCAACATATAGCATTCCCACTTTAAGAGCCCCCAAAACAAATAGCATTCCAAACTTAATCTTAAGAGATTATTAAACACAATCACGAATGGTTAACGAGAGGCCTAGAGGGTAACCTTTATCTTAATCATAAAGGTGTGTAGAGTTATTTTCCATCATTTTTTATATTGGTCCATCATTGGAAGAAATGAAACTTATTGAGGGAAAAATCTATGTCATCTGTCTCACCATAATATACCCCTTAATCATTCACCGTCACCAGAGACAAAAGGCTCTATATACTTATATACCTACTGAAACAAGTTGGTAATTTGTAAAAGGAGGGTAATTAAGTAAAAATGTTGATTCTATTGCAAGGGCATACTAAACACGCCTTTTTCCGAACCAAACTCAAAAAGTGTACCTTGTTTCACAAGGATATCTTATACTGGAAAGGAAACAAAAGAAACTTCTAACGTCGTAGCATGCACAAAATAGTGCCACCAATAGAACACCAAGTTAACAGCTCGCATCTAATGTTTTTTTTCCCAAAATACTAAAAGAGATCACATAACAACTTTAGAGATAGCATAGCAATAAAAAATGAAAAAATATAAGAGAGACACTACAGAGGTTAATCATTTACTCTCTCTTTTTACACAATTAATTGGAACACACTACGTATGAAAAGAAATCAACAAGACAGAAGAAAAAAAAATAACCGCAAAAACTATTGTATTAACATATGTTCATCTATGAGTAGACATAAGGAAAGAGATTAACTTTCTAGGCATGGACTACTAGAAACAATCACTTAGTTCTCTGTATTGAGATTATTGTTCAATAGATATGTATAAAGTTTATAAAGATGATAACTTTGTTGAAGTTTCGACACCAAATCTTTGCAGAATGCACACAGAATACAACTGTCATCACAGAATATATAACTCGATTTTTTGTTGCAACAAACATTTTACGCACCCCATCTATCGAATCCTAGAATCGCGCCTGACTGTCATCATGACAGATGATAAGATTGTTCAATAGCATGTTTTGATAGATGAACCATCTCAACCAAAACCTTAAGGTAATGGTTGGGGCCCATATATTATAGTTATATTCTATTATGCCCCTCACTCGAATGCCCGTTGGGCTTGAAAAGTGGCTGGTTAGTGCACAAGCCCCCATACCATTGCGGGTTTTTCCAATTGGTGAGTTTGTGAGATATTGGGGGCTGTCAGGGTTTGAACACGTGACCTTCGGTCACTCTGGCTCTGATACATCTCAACCAAAACGTAATGGTTGGGGCCCATATATTATAGTTATATTCTATTATGTTTTTCAACAGTTAAAGCCTGAAATACGAAATCAAAATTAGCAAAGAAAAGTGGAGGAAAAATGGTAAACCTTGAGCATCAAGGGAGTGAAAATAAGGATCAACATCTTTAGGAAGCGAAGCGAAAGCCGAAGAGATTTGAGCTCTTACTCCATTCAATCGTTTGATCCAATCTCCTGGAATTCTCTTCCGATCCACCAACCATTCTTCAATTATCACAATTAATTTCAAAATTCAATCAAAATTGTACCACTAAAACAACTTAATCAAATCAAATTGTGCAAAATTGGGTTGGCATACCTCCAAGCCGAGAGAATGCTATGTCAATCGGTAGATTTTGGATGTCGTCTTGTGTTGGCATATTCAAACCTAAGATTTATCAACACAAATTTCCGAGAATTGACTTTTTCGTTAGATATTAGGGCGTTATAAACGACTATAATTAGGGTTTACGGTTTTTACTAGAATCAGATACCAAAAACTCAGCTCTTGATCACTCTTCCTCTACTTGCACTGTTCTTTATTATCAACCTACTGTCTCCGAGTTTCGTCGTTCCCCCTCTCACAACCGATTATATTATTAACTAGATTTCTATCGCACGGGTCTACGTTAATGTCATTTTCGTAATTTTTCTATAACAATTAACTTATAAAAATAAACTTTTAAAATTTTAAGACTATAATAAAATATACTCCGTAATTTTTTTAAAATAATATTGATATATTGATTTAACTTCTATTTTAAACATATGTTACTAAGCTTGTCGGAACTCAAGTTATATTTGATCTATATTATGACTCGAAAAATGATCAAAAGTACCTAAGAATTAAGCTCTTTAAGACAATGTTTAAGAAACTCAAAATATTTTGGGTTGATCACCTCACCTTATGCTAATTGTTCGATATGGGGCAATTCTACTATTTATAGGTATTAGTATATTCACCACACATACATTATTTTTCAATGTGAGATATATAACATACTAAGAATTACACAAAGTATATGCAAATAATATGAAATTCTATACTGTAATGATAGCATTTTTTTTTTACCACGAATCTAATTATATTATTTTCATAATCAATACAAAACTTTAAGAGCTCTATAAAACAATACTCTGTCCGTCTTAATCATTTGTTTGCCTTTTATTAAAATACTCCTAAAAAAAGCAAACAAATGACCGGGACGAAGGGAGTATTTGAGAGACTTAAACGACTTTGGGTTCATCTCTAAGTTCCAATGACGACTCTTATTTATAATCGCGTGATCATCCCAGCTTATGATATCTCTCCGATGTGGGACAATTCTTCTATTTATATATAGTATATTCACCACACTTACATTACTTTTCAATGTAAGTGTGACAACCCTCGCGAATGCGGAAATAATAAACAAACAAGCATGTGAATTATATTGCGGAAATAGGTAGTTTTTAAAAACTTTTAAACATGCAAGTTAAATAAAGCGAGGAGTGTCAAAATATTACAACTAAGTGCGGAAAATAACAAAGAGACGGAGTCTCTCAAAAGGTTAACAAAGAACAAGTGTTTAGCAAATAAGCTAAAATCGTCTAGAGGTTAATCTTCCAGGGACAACGCCCGCTAGCTCACACCCGAACCCCAAAACATCAT
>JAIUZE010069536.1:0-11208 GCA_022085475.1 Heliosperma pusillum
GGAGTAGGTGTCCTCCACAATAGTGCGCCACATAATAAATCTTATTATGGAATAAAATTGGGATATTTATTGACTATATATATGATTAGTCAGTTGATTAACGTAAATCAATAACGGTTGGCTAACTAGAGTTTGACGTTATTGTAGTTTGACGGCGGTGATCAACTGATCCCTTTCGGTCACACCTAAAGGATGAAATCCAAATAGTAACTAATTATTTGTATACGATACAGTTAATTAGTACATTACATATATTCGATATGTACGAGAGTTAATTGTTAGAAATTGAGTTAAGAACTCAAATTCGAGTAAGTTTATTTTTCAATTATGCGATAATTGACTAATAAATTTATATCTTATTTTAATACGATTAAATAAGATTTAACTTAGTAAATAATCGTTAAATTACTAAATTAGTTGAGGTTTTGAGATAGAGGTAATTAGTTAATTATATTTACAAGGAGTTGTAAAATAAATTAACTAAGCATTGTGGGACCCATTATATATTGATATAATGGTAAAATATTACTTGAAATGTTAAGTACATATTATTTATTTAATTGAATCATATAATTGTTATATGATCAAATTAACACTTAATTATACAAGATAATTAACCATATGATCAATAAGTATTTGTGAGACAAATATCAAAAATCAAAATGGATCCAACTAGGCCAAAATGGGCCGGTTATGTTGTAGTTAAAAGGTGATGATTTTAGTTCTTATTTTTACTATTTAGTTACTTATGAAAGTGACATTACAAGTAAGAATAATCATCATATATACTACAACACTCCACTCTAATGCATGTGACAAAAAATTAAACAAAATAATAGTCCAATTGTGGACTAAAACATCCGGCCAAATGGCTTCTTAATGGACAATTTGTTGTTCATCATTTATCACTTCATTTTTGTTCAATTTGTTTAACTTCTCTCTAAAACTCTTCTTCTCACTAAAACTCTCATATACTAATATTTACTAAGTATTACTAGTGTAGTAATATAGTCATAATATTAGTAGTATTATATTTATCTTATTATCTAGTTAATAATAAGGGTAGATTATTTGGGTTAATCTTGGTGCAACTCTGAGGAGGCTTCGAGGTTGGAGATTTCAGGTGTTTCATCCATATTTATAAGCTCAAGAACAACACAGAGGAGGTCTTGTTGTGCCCATAATTTCCAGATCAATGTGAGGAAATTTCTTCTTTTATATAAAGTCTTTAATTTGCAAGCATGTTACATAGATCAGTGTATCAACTAAATTAATACGTAATCAGTAAATAATTAGAGGAGTCTAATTAAGGTCTATGGACTTTCAATTGGTATCAGAGCTAGCTTGTAGCATGCATGTTCATTTTGGACATTTTTATTAAAGTTATAAGATAACTAATAAATCAAAGATTTTGAGTTAAAATACGATTCTGACAAAAGTTTTTGGTGGATGTCTACCTACTGACCTCAAAAAGTTTGTGGTCAAATTTCGTGATATTAGGGATTAATTTGCTATTTATTTTGATTTATGGCGTTTAAACCGAGTTAACATGCATTTTATGAGTTAAAAGTTAACTAAAAATAGTTAAATGTTGATTCTGTCCATGAAATTTTAATATGGTCTCACATGCATTTCTTACATATTTTATGTAAAATTTCGTGAATTTTACTTATGTATTGCATGTTCATTGATTTTTATACGATAAAAGTCGATAATAAGAGATTATAATGTTCATAAAATTTAAACGTCCTTTTCTGGTCTTGAAATTTTTTTTGTACATTTAAAATTCTGATTTTGATACTCTTGGTGAAATTTCATAATTTGTTTCACTGTTTTACTATATCTAATGTTTTTATTTGATAAAACCATTAAATACAAAGCTATTTGTTCATAAAATTAATTTAAATTTTTTGAGCAAATATTTTTTATTTTTATAGTTCCTGGAAATTTTCCAGAATGTACAAAATTTTTTGTTTCAAATTTTATGATGTTTATATTTTATTTTGGTTTTATTTCATAATTGTTATGATTAAACCGTAATATTTAGCAAATGAAATCAAATCAATCTAATTATTGACCAACAAAATTAGTAGTGACTAATTTTGAGTTCTAAATCGGTTTAGTTAATTAGTTTGAATTTAAATGAGATTTAAAAGTTGATGATGATTTTTAATGGTTAAAAATCAATAAAATCTGGAAGAAAGAAAATCGAGGCTCAAGAAGCATGAATTTGAACGTTAGGACTATTTTGGCATGAATTTTGCAGCAATTTATTTATTTATGGTTGAATGAATGAATGTCATTTATTTAATAATTTATGCAAATTTTGTACCTAGTATGGCCTAGTTATTTTTTAATCGTTATTACCCGTAATGTAAGGGAATAACGGTTTGGGTGTAATTTTATTGCGATCTCGTATCGCCGGTTGTCATAATTAATTAATTTTTTATAGAATAAATGTATAATAGGCAATTTGTATATTTGTAATTATTTTTATGAAGACCGGTGACTCCCTCAAGACGGTGCCATTTTGGAAGGTGTTCCAAGTGAAGAGGCAAGGGACCAAGGAGTGGGTTTCCGAATTTGTAACTATCTAGTTAATTTTGATTAGCTAGGTGGCCATACTAGAATTTTATTGTTGCTTGATTGCTTGCTTTATTTTCGCTCATGCCAAAATCGTCACACATGCAATTTTATTTCTCGATTGTCAATTCAACGATATTCACATTTCACCGACTTAGTTCGCTTATAGGGAATTAATAACAAAATTGACAAGACCTCTCACATAACTTAAAAAAAAAAATTGAGATTTAGCCTTACCAATTAGTAACACCTATGAACCCCGTGTTCATTAGGGCTACCACGCTCGTGGGTCACTTTTTACCTCGGGTAAGTAGGGTGATGCGATCACAAGACAAAATTGGATTGGACTCAACGAGATAAGCGTTATCTTGGGACTAGGAGATGGATTTAGTTGAAATCCGTCAACCAAGAGTTCTAAGTGTAGAATTAGTCAAGTATTGACTTACCATTTTTAGATAAAGGTAGCATACGATGACTATTTTGGTCTAAAGATGGGTCTTGGAATCACTTATATAATTTCGTGAGGGGTCATTATATGAGTGACTTGTTTAAAATTGTTTTTACAAGTAAAATATATATAAGCAATGAATGTTTATTTTCCGTTGATATTTATTTTTATTCGCGCAATGACAATTATTTTTCTTTTATGAACTTATAAATCCGTTCAATCGTGGAAAAGGTTTCCATTATTTTATACGGTAGCATTTTGATTGCAATCTCCGTTTATACCACCGTAGCTAAAGACAAAATGAATTTTATCTTTTGATCCTCATATTCAACATTGCAAATGTCTCTTATGAAGAGTAATTGAATAAGTCACACTTAATCAAAAACGTTTTGATTTTTAGTGACGTTTTCTTATAACAATGGTACAATCATTTTTTGCTCCAAAGAAAATATTTGTATTTTGGTATGTCGTCATACTCCTCATCGAGGCTTACCTCAAAAAGAGGCCAAATCAGTTGGGACGACTAGGTTAATTGATTTATTTAAAATCGTGAATAACCAAATACCGTAGTCACATCATGAAATGTTTATCCTTTTGAAGGTAAAACCATGAATGAAATGAAGAATAGTTTTCACAATAATTCTAATATACTTGTCTAAGTAGAAATTCATGAAAGTGAGTGGGAGCACTAAGAATGATGTTTATATTCTTAATTGTTAAGAAAAGGTTCAAGAGTAGGTTGGCTCGACTTTGACACAAGGCAAGGGAAAAAGGCAAGACTATTTTGAATAGTAAAGTCAAATCCCAAGCAAGGTGTCGAACCCAACTTTTGACGATTCTATTTTACAGTGTAGGACACAAGAAAAGAATCTTCCCAAAGTTTTCTACAGAGTTAGAAATTGGGTGTAATTTTTCACCCATAATATCTATATGATCGACATTTATTTTGCTAAATGCAATTTTTGGGTATTAGATACCTATTATGGTTTTCATCAATGTATTCAATGCATATAATAATGATTCGTGCGACGACTAACCATAATTAAATGTCGACCGACAAGGGAAATATAACTATTGTAGTTTTATTTCTATAGAGACATATAAAAGTTATAATGTAATCAATCTAGTTTTGGATTTAGAGGTATACTTTAATAAACGTTATTATGTACATAACCTCTAAATAAAGAATATAGTATCCACTTTTGTGTACGACACAACTGTTTCATTTTTTTGAATAGAACAAACGTTGTATCTTATTATGCCTGTACTTGGTCAATGGTTATCCCATACCAATCAAAGGTAATTATATTCTTGACCTAAACTAGTAATTACTTGTCATATAGATTGTAAAGGCTCAAAAGTGGTGACCCTTATCTAATCTTAATTCTGGATTGTGTAGCACATTAAGAGGCTAGTATTGACAACTATCCCTAAACCATCTGATTTTGAATCTTATGGTGCGTGCGAATCTTGTATTCAAGGCAAGATAATTCGTCCCCTTTTTATTTTAAAAGGAAATCGAACTAGTGAGTTATTGGCCCTATTACAGTAGAATATGTGTGGTCCAATAACAAACACAACCAGAGATGGTAATTATTACTTCACTTGATTTACCGACGATTTAAGTAGATATTATGTTTGATTCTACTTAATGAGGTGCTAAGAGAAATCTTTGAAAAGTTCAAAGAGCTTCAATGAGAAGTAGGTAACCACTAGAGCATTAGATCAAGGACTTACGACTAAA
Organism: Heliosperma pusillum; assembly: GCA_022085475.1. NCBI lineage: Eukaryota > Viridiplantae > Streptophyta > Magnoliopsida > Caryophyllales > Caryophyllaceae > Heliosperma > Heliosperma pusillum. Next base: position 4,776 of record JAIUZE010069536.1, read on the forward strand.
TCGTAACCATAAATATCTAAGTATTGACTTTGATTTTCACCAAAAGTATTGTGAAATGATTTCACAAGTTAACTTCTCTAAAAACACATTATTAGATAAGGTGTTGTTGAATAGAGAAACAGAACCTTATACGATATGGTTTTGTCTTTATCAAGTCAAAATGAGACATTTGACTAACCTTGGGATCTTAATATTTTTGTCTGCTATTTCTTTTCCCACCATATTAAAACACATTTAAAACAGTCTGATCTCATTTCATATGCGATATGGGTAGGTAGCGTACCGAATTTATAAGTTATTTGAATGAAACCAGTGCTCAATAATCCCACATTGACCACGAGAACAAAGCGTTTGTGACTCGTGATGCTGTCTTTCAATAAAAAATACGATTATTTCTTGATAAGACAGAGTGGGAGAAAATGTTTCAAGAGCCACAAACTGAGCATATGGTCCGGAAAAAGTTATTCCTCATTGCTTGTTCAGTAGTTGTTTCTTCGGAACCTAGAAGGTCAGGTGGAATTTTATCACTCCTTAATAGTGATGAAATATGTGACTTATAAAAGACTATTTTTAGTCCCAACTTCTTGATATGGCTTAGAGTCATAAGATTCGTAATGGACTCCATGCATGATGGTCAGGTATGTGACCTGGTAAATTTTACTTGAAAAAGTACGACCTCTTCAATGTAAATTGATTTTTAAGATCGAAATTTGCATGGATGAACATTAAAATGTTTTCAAAGATAACTTGGTAGGCAAAGAGTTTTGCACCAACCTTAATTCTTTGATCCATTCGAATATACTTAGCGATTACAGCATATCATAAAAGTATGATGCCAACTGGATCTCAAGAACCACCTTCTTGAATACGATTCTAGAAGAGGTAGTATATTTTTATATTCACCTGTGGGTTCGTAGATCCTAATTATCCTAAGTTAATTTGCAAGCTTAAGAGTATGTCTTAAGTAAGCACTAAAGAGTTAGAATTGGTGTGTCAATCATGTCATAAAATATTTCTCGATATCTCGAGGAATTATGTTGAGACATGGAGTTTAGGTGGGATAATAGGTTTTCATCAGTCTTATATGTGGAGACATATTGCATCATTTTAGATGATGGAAGATTTTGGCAAAGTAGATACTCTTTTAGATATATTGGATTTATGGAGATAAATGCTAAAGGATATTAGCATTGATGTCAAAAAATTCTTATATTGATAAGATCTTGACTAGTTCAAGGAAGTTGAACCACATCATAAAGTGATTCCTGTTGCTTCCGCTGCGGGAATCAATTATTTACGTATGATGTAAACTCAATCCGACATTTCGCATGCTTTGAGTATGACGAATCATTTGCAATCAAATCCAAGTGAGAGTCACTTGATAGCCATAAAGAACATCCTTAGTACTTGCGAAGGACTAAAAGATATGTTCCATGTGTTTGGAGTTAAAAATGAGTTGCGTGTAAGGGTTACACAAACTTCAGTTTCCAAACTGATCAAAGTGATTTGAAATCACGAGTTGGCTGTGTTTTATAGAAGATTTATCTGTTGGAAGAGTTCCAAACAGAAAATAACTATTGGAAAGGTTCCAAGTAGGAGTGACATTTTCAAATAGAAATGTCATGTATCCGCTGGAAGTGTTCCAGGCAGTTTATCATTGCGGATTTAACAACGGAAATGGAGTAAATTGCGTCATATGATGATGCATATGAAAGTAGCTTGGATTCGACAGTATTGGAGGGACTAGAAATAGTTCATATAGCTGTATATCCTATCCCATTATACTGGTTAAAAAAGGGGAGCTACCTTAGGCCACGAGTCTAAGTCTAGATTCAAAACCTAGACCACTGTACTCAGAAAAAGTTTTTGTAATATTGAGATTTACGTAAAAAAGAGAAATAGCAATCAGAACGATGGAAAGATGCAAGTATTGCTGATCCATTAGCCATGCTTTTTGCAGGCTGAACATGATAGTCATGTCATTTCAATGGGGATTGAAATATGTACATGAATTGCTAAAGATTATAAGATATGAAATTATTGATAGCGTATCAATTTTTCCAAATATTTGATAATCGCATTCATTGTTAGAGTTTCATTAAAAACTCCTTTATTTAGTTTGACTAAATTTTAATACTTTGTTTATCCGAATTGGTTGAAAGAAAGGTTGAACCCAATTCAAGTGAACATGACGAACTTAGTATTTTGTCCCTAGTCACTCAATGAGGTGACGTCTCGAAATGACTAGATTGTAAGTCGATCGATGGTTGGTTCAGCACCATGGGGTCATGGAGATGACTGGTCGTTTACATAGACAGACTGTATGACACTCTATCGGACAGTGACATGATAGAGACCCTTAAATCAATTGTTTGATGCCGGTCGTGGTAGGGTCTTCTATCTTATTCTTATAAGTCGATTCTTTTGACTGGCGACCGTTTATCTGAGTCGGTGCAGTTTCCGATTGGTTTTGGTTGATGTTCTAGGTCGTGCCGTAAAAGGAGGCCGATGGACTTCTTCTGGATCATGGTGATCTGCATCATACAGAGTAGATGGATCAACAGGAATTGTCCACCCACGTTGGGTAAAAACATCTTTAGGCCACTCGAGGAGTAGTTACTGAAAATGCGTGGCCACGCTCGGAAAGAGATCTATGGTAGATTTTCCGGTCAGACAGTTACTCTCCCTATCGAGAAAACCACTCTAGATATTGTCAATCGCAAGTGCGACCTGGAAGACACATTGCGTTGAGTGGGAGATGTGATAAAGAGACAAGAGAATCGGTGACGCACACTTGTGTCAGACAAGTGGGAGATTGTTGGAGTAGGTGTCCTCCACAATAGTGCGCCACATAATAAATCTTATTATGGAATATAATTGGGATAATTATTGACTATATATATGATTAGTCAGTTGATTAACGTAAAATCAATAACGGTTGGCTAACTAGAGTTTGACGTTATTGTCGTTTGACGGCGGTGATCAACTGATCCCTTTCGGTCACACCTAAAGGATGAAATCCAAATAGTAACTAATTATTTGTATACGATACAGTTAATTAGTACATTACATATATTCGATATGTATGAGAGTTAATTGTTAGGAATTGAGTTAAGAACTCAAATTCAATTAAGTTTATTTTTCAATTATGCGATAATTGACTAATAAATTTATATCTTATTTTAATACGATTAAATAAGATTTAACTTAGTAATTAATCGTTAAATTACTAAATTAGTTGGGGTTTTGAGATAGAGGTAATTAGTTAATTATATTTACAAGGAGTTGTAAAATAAATTAACTTAGCATTGTGGGACCCATTATATATTGATATAATGGTAAAATATTACTTAAAATATTAAGTACATATTATTTATTTAATTGAGTCATATAATTGTTATATGATCAAATTAACACTTAATTATACAAGATAATTAACCATATGATCAATAAGTATTTGTGAGACAAATATCAAAAATCAAAATGGATCCAACTAGGCCAAAAGGGGCCGGTTATGTTGTAGTTCAAAGGTGATGATTTTAGTTCTTGTTTTTACTATTTAGTTACTTATGAAAGTGACATTACAAGTAAGAATAATCATCATATATACTACAACACTCCACTCTAATGCATGTGACAAAAATTGAACAAAATAATAGTCCAATTTTGGACTAAAACATCCGGCCAAATGGCTTCTTAATGGACAATTTGTTGTTCATCATTTATCACTTGATTTTTGTTCAATTGTCATACTTCTTTCTAAAATCCTTCTTCTCACTAAAACTCTCATATACTAATATTTACTAAGTATTACTAGTGTAGTAATATAGTCATAATATTAGTAGTATTATATCTATCTTATTATCTAGTTAATAATAAGGGTAGATTATTTGGGTTAATCTTGGTGCAACTTGAAAGAGGTCTTCTAGTTTGGAGATTTCATGTGTTCATCCATATTTATAGCTCAAGAACAACAAGAAGGATTTCTTGTTGTGCCCATATAATTTCCATATCAATGTGAGGAAATTTCTTCTTTTATATAAATGTCTTTATATTTGCATGCATGTTACATAGATCATTATAAACTAAATTAATAAGTAATTTAGTAAATAATTAGAGGAGTCTAATTAAGGTCTATGGACTTTCAGGGAATATATGGGGTGCTCGGCCGGCTGCCGGTGGCTTGGACCGGCTGAGACCCATATTTCCTCTTCCTTCTCTCCTTTTCTTCTTTTCTTCATTTTTTTCTTCTTCTTCTTCTTTTATTTCTTCCTTTCCTTATTTGCATAAAGACGATTTCTTGCTTCTCATCCCGTCTCATTCTTTCTTTATTTCCTATAAAATGAGACGGGAATTCATGATATGAAAGCAAAGCGTAGTAATAACCAAAATGCAATAAAACCAAAGCCGAAACGGATTAAATAAGGTCGAAATAGAAGAGAATGAAGATTGGAATCGGTCTAAATATATTATATATCAGCTACTCGATCAAGTGAGGTGGACTCAGTCGAGTTGGGGTTCACTCGGACGAGTGGGCTGTTTGATGGGGACCCTGTTTGTTGGCACTCGATTGAGTTTATATGAACTCGCTCGAGTGAGTGTCACTTGACCGAGTGGTCTTTTACTTGGTCGAGTAAGTGTCGTGTCAGCTGCTTTGAGATATTACTCTCCCCGTTGGTCCTATCCAACATAAAAAACTTTTTCTTCTCGTTATGCGTCACAAACCCTCATTAGTATCAAAGACTCTCATCAAAACCCTAATATCTCTCTCTATTATCTCTCGTTACTCTTAAATTACTTCGCAATCATCCTTGGAATGTTGGTTGATTCTCTATTCTAGATCTTGATCTATCTTTCTAAAGCTTTGTAAGTAATCCTCAACATTTATCTTATGATTTCATCTTATTATCTTGTTGAGTTAGGGTTACGAGTAATTAGTATGGTATTAGCGTTTGATTAATTATTAAAGCGAGATTGGTGTTGTAAGATTATTATATGTTGTTGAGATTAGATGATTATGATTATTTTGACCTAGATTATTGTTGATAGAACATGATTTTGGGGAAATTGATATAGTCGATTTTATTGATGTTGCTTGACCTAGAAATTTGGGGGAAAATGTTGTATTTTTTTTTTTTGTGAGTTGATATTATTTTATGAGTCTTGTACTGATGAAATTTGTAGTGATTGCACTATTATTGTTAATGTAGGCAAAGGTGTTCGATGAAACGCCATTTGCTCTTCTATACTTGTTGATTTTGCTTGGTTGAGTATTCAGATACCATTGTTGGTTATTCATGTGATTGGACTGCTATTTAGCGATGATTGCTTTGAATGCTAAGAGATAGGTGAATCTTACTCAGTTGATTAATATGTGATTGATCTTTGGACGTGTATTGTGAAATGGTTGTGACATGTTGATTGGAGTTTGAATGATTGATTGTGTTGTAATTTGTATTGGTGTTTCGTGTGGTTGTTATACGGAGCGGGTGTGGGAACCGGCTCCATAGACTCTGGGGTCGCTGTTCGTGTTCCCACCATGGACGAGACAGTGCTTGTGGTTACGACCTGGGTCTTGGGGTGACGTGCTACGGTAGGGCATATGGTGTCTACGACGTGCCCTAGACACGACGGTGTGCTATCATATCTTACTCTACTAAAAATCATTGTTATGTAATTTTCATTACTCTACTAAAAATCATTGTTGTAATCTCCAAAAAATCAGTGTAATTGTTCAAATCAAACAACAACAAATTGTCACTCATAATTAACACCCCTTACAAACAGTTCTAGTAACATCCCCTTACATATAGTTCGAGTAATATCATTTCTTACAATTGGTGAGATGGGGGGGGGGGGGGGCGGTACTTACTCTATTTATCATGAACTTAATTGTTGTAATAACCCCTTACATACAGTTCTAGTAATCCATTGGCTAGGTCATTCCCATAGTTCTGTAATGAAGTATGTCTTGATCCTGGGGAGAAGATCTTGCTCACTAGCTTCACGTCTCACCATTACTAGAATCCTCAATACTCCGCCCTTTAAATATCAACGAGAAGTATTTTCCTACTATTAGAGAATTACGAAATCAGGATGAAGAGTGGAGACCAATAGATATCATTTGATTCAAGTGACACTCACCTCTAGTCTTAGGATGTCAAGGTCAATGTGACCGCCGACAAAGTCACACCTATCAAGTGACAAGACACACAACAGTGGCATCTGCAACATTAAAGCAAGAAAGTTTAAATCTTTCGTTGCGTATAGGTAGGACTCATAGAAACGAGTATGGAAAAAAAGAGGTAAACAAACAACCATCAATATGTTTAATATGCTGCAACAATGAAAAACAAACTAGAAAAAAAACAGCCAACATTTCCTTAGTAAGAATTTCTCAAATACATAGGAGCCAGGTAAAAATTAATGCGCG
>JAIUZE010069540.1:0-11601 GCA_022085475.1 Heliosperma pusillum
TTTGTTTGTCGAGTCTCAATCTTATCAAACTTATACCGCTAACGGTGAGATGTAAGCCCTAGTGAGCGTATTTGGTTGCCTAAGAGTGTCTTCCCCGAGTCTTTGAATAACATGTTGGATTCGGATTTGTACCTCTTGTGCTCTTATCATTATTTATCGAATTGCCTATTTATTCTTATAGTATCTCACATGTATATTTATATATGCATGATTTTACTTTTGTATTTCCTTCTATGTACGTTTATGGTGATATGGCTGGGAGAACCCGGAGTTACTCCCCACTGATTGTGGCGTTCATGTGTTTCATGAATGAACAGGTTGCGTGCATGGTTGGCTTTTTGCTTATGCTATTTTGGGTTCGGGTGTGAGCTAGCGGGCGTTGTCCCTTGAAGTTTCACCTCTAGACGATTTTAGCAAGTTTTGCTAAACACTTGTTCTTTGCTAACATTTTAAGAGACCCCGTCTCTTTGTTGTATTTCCGTACTTAGTTTGTAATATTTTGACACTCCTCGTTTTATTTAACTTGCATGTATAAAAGGCTTTTAAAACTACCTATTTCCGCTATATAATTCACATGCTTGTATGTTTTATATTTCCGCATTCGTGAGGGTTGTCACATAAGTTCGTCTTATTCTTCCCCTCTTAGCTTCCTCTAATCGTATTGGTAATAAAATTACCGTCTTTCTCGCTTTTTAAATTATCCGTCTTTCTCTAGGTGAATTATATTCATCTTTTATTATCTAATTGTATGTAGGTGGAGACTAGGAAGGTTTAGAAACTGATTAAAGACGCAAAAAGGTAACGGTGAAGGGTTACTCGATATCATTTACGTGTTTTACATGCTGCTATGTTAGAATTCGTATTTAGAATACGATTAGAAAGCTTAGGATTCATGTTATTGATGATGATTGTTGTTAATTGATGATTGTTGATGATGATACTTGTTGTTTGTTGAGAATTTATATGAGAATTGATATGAGAAGTGATGATTCATGATAATAGTTGATGATGGTTGAGTTTAGAACAAATTGGAGTTGTCTAGACCCAAGTCACGGTTGTGAGACTCAAGTCACGGGCGTGAAATAGTGGCTGATCTTTTACCCTTGCGTAACAGAGTGTTTCACGGGCGTGAAATACAAGTCACGGTCGTGACTTGTGCAGTTTCACTGCACTGACCCTTTTTTGTAAAATGATCATATCTCCTTTGTTACTCACTACAACAAATCCCTTATATTCTTGACACTTTAGGGTCGACACTATTATAAGCGTCCATCTTTTTCTAACCCAAATTTAGTCTTCAGTGTCAAAAGAATTATATTTTCATTAAAAAAAATAACCGTTCCCATTCACTTCCTTATCGCTCTCCTGCCGCGGTATATTTCTTTTACGCAATTGCTAAATCCTACACGTACTTTTACTTAATCCTACACAGTTTACCAACTTTTTCCACTATTACCCTTCCTCTAAAAAAAATCCCTCTTTTTAATTTTTCCCACTTTCAAAACCTAATTAAAAATTTAACATCTACTTATGAATTTTAATTGGCTATCAAACAAAGATAATCAATTCATTATGTTAGTTAAATTACATAAATTTTGAATGAATGTAATGTGAATTGAACTTATTAAGAACTTTGTGGGTCAAATATAATTGATGAATCCATCAATTGTATCTATCAATTTTGCATTTCAGTCTACGTGTTTTCAAGGGTGGGGCGCTATGGTGGGGCGTCGGCGCCGGAATGGCCGGAGGTGTCGACGCGTGCGGTAGGGCGCCGGAAGGGGTAGGGTTGAACAGCGGTGCTGTGGTGGGTGGACGTACTACCGCGTGGGAGCAGCGATCTGGTAGGGCGTTGGGTTGTGGAAGGGTGAGGATAGGGCGGTTTAGGTGGTCTGATTATTGGTAAAGGGTGGCTGTTAGGGGTGGTTGCCATGGTTTTTTTTGTGTGTTATGGATGAAAAGAGTAGAGAGAGGTGAGAATGGTTAAAAATGAAAGGGGCAATGTCGGAACTAATCGAAAATTTGTGTAGGATTAAGTAAATTTTTGTGTAGGAAATAGCATATCCCTTCTTTTATTTCCTTCTTAATAAACCCTAATTCATTCATCTTCTCCATCCCATATTTCCATTGGATCCGACTAATCTGATGTCGAGCCTCTCAAGAAACCATGGCGCAACGAGAAATCGACTCTTGTACCTCTCCTTTTTTAATATCATCTCGTTCACTGATCGTATGACCAGATCTAGCTTTTGGTAATTTTACATTTCTCATTCTTCTTTTTATCCATTTCTAAGCCCTAATTGTTGTTCAATTACATTTATAAATTGGAGTTTTAGTGATGGTTGATGATTTTGAAATTCGTTTCATTATTGTTGATATTAGTACGGTTTCAATTAACTTTCACTTGTTCTGATTTTCATGGAATCTTTGCATTGTTGGATTTTGTTTTATCTCCATTTATATCCCTAATTCTTAAATTTAGATCGATTTAATTGATTTTTAACATTTAATGTTTTATGATGGTGTAATACAGTGCACTGATATCATCACAGTGTCGTTTAATCCTTGTTCAAACATTCTACTGTGCTTGTCTCATCAATTTAATTTACATCTTATGTTGCTGCACCTTTCAGTGAATATGATGGTACATGTGGGTATGCTTTCTCTAAACTTGTTATTGTTGTGCACACCAAAGCTCTCAGACTACAGGTATGTAAATGTTCATGCATCATCTTCAGTCCCCTACTTTATTTGTGTATTTATGTAGCTTTTGTTTCATGAAACTATCCCACTAAACTATTATGGAAAATACAACATATAAAGGGACACACTAACTAGAGACAGAGAGAGGATTATCACAAGTCACTTGCTTCCTTAAATAATCTACATACATGGTTTTTTGATTAACCTATTTCAAACGTCTATTATAAGAATATAGTCAACGATAGTAAACGATATGTAGTTAAATTAATGCATTGCTTTTGTGTTATACTTGCAGGTTTGGTTTTTTTTTTTTTTTTTGCCTCAAAAATCTTGAAAACGATCCTCAGGAATCTGCGTTTTGTTAGAAAATAAAGGTACACGAGTAAGAAACATAATGACAAATGTACACTGAGTCGTCTTTGCTTTCCTAATAGAACAACTAGACCCTTATATTATCATCTTGTTTCGTTTTTTTTGGATTGTTATCAACTTTGATTGATTTTCCTGATTTAGGGTTCTTCAAATTGGGAACCTATAATTGTTATCAACCCTTTTGTCTGACCTGGTTAAGTAGTGTATGGCTTATATCGTAACTAGCCTAAATGAACTCATTTCCGATTATTATTTTTGATGGTTAAACTTTGCTTCATTTTCCTTTTTTTAGAGCTGAGCTAGACATACACAAGTTAGCCAACTTTTAGAAGAGCTCATTATAAATGCTAATCTAGTCCAACTTTATTGAACAATGTAAAAAAAATGAACACCTTTGAAACTCTTACTAATGCATATTTGAGTATGGATACTCATTTTGATGGGGATTAGCCAAAGTGTCGCGTGTTACTCTAGATTTGAATGATGTTTGCCGTGTTGGATTAATTGTAAGGTGCTCTTAAAAATGTAATCTCAAATCTTAGGAAATTTAAAAGATATAAAGCTTCTAGTGATGAATAGTGGTATAAAAACATGTTTTTACAGCTCTTTCAAGTTTAATGATTGTTAACTAAAATCTTGACCACAATATAATTCTTGTAGATGTTAAAAATCGTCTTTTTCTATAGTAGGTCTTGTTTAAAAAGGGTACTATCCGTCTTAAGCTAAAGACGGGTCAAATATTATCACATTGTGGTAATAACGACAAAAGACATGGTATTTACTAAGCAATAAGTCAGGTGATTTAATTTATATTCGTTCTCTCGTAAGCTAAAGACGGATAGTACCCATCTTAATTGAGAACTTGTGCTTTTGCTAACATCAAACTGTTAAAGTCAGCAAGTAACTTTCACATTATTACCTACGATCACGCACCCAAAAAGTGAATCTATAATAGGGTGATAATTATGTAATATTTAGTAAGACAATGGCTGTTAATTTTTTGGTTGTCCAGTTTGTCCTAACTGGCATTGTGTACAGATTTTTTTCGTTACAAATATGACGTCTTTTTTGCTTACACATTACATATGGTGAATATTTTGACATGTGAAATGAGCTCCGATATATAGACGACCAGAAATTAGCTGAATCTTATTTCTAAATCTGCTTCTACCTTAATTGTTACTTTTTCATTGAATTTTTGCAAGCAACCATACTAAGTTCAAGGGGTATGTATTCATTTAACTTGCAGGTATTAGCCTGAATCGGGTTTGGAAAAGTATAGAGTAGCAACTTGCAAGTACGAACTACTCATGAATTATATTATTGAGGGTATGTTTCGGTTTTGATAATTTAGAATATCATTATTTAACGAAATGATGGTGAAAAGGGTGCGATCCCTCCCATCTTTTAACCCTCCCCGAGAAATACATCCCCCACTTTCATTTTGCAAAGTTATTTACTTGAGAAATTATTTAATGAAATAGTATTCATTTCAAACTAATTACACCGAGTTCAGGTCAGATTTAATTTTTTACCTTTTTATATAAGTCGATGTCTTAAATTATTTGTTTTTGCGTCTTTGTTGCTTGAAGGTGCTAAGTCTGAGGCTGTGATTTGTGAAGGAGTTGCAGGAGTTATAATGTTTTGTTGTCTTTTATAGAGTAATTCTGAAAATTACTTTGTTGCAGATGTTTTTAACTATGATCAACTTTCATATTGAGCATAACATGCATAAAAGCCATATTATAATTCTGAAAATTACTTTGTTGCAGATGTTTGTTGCAGTTGCAGGAGTTATAATTATGCCAGCTTTCTAATATTGTTACAAGGTTGGATGAGGAAGTTCTTGAAGTGAAGAGCAGAGAGACAATACAACATCTTGAAGTATTATAAATGATACTTGTTTCATACCATATTATATTGTAGTGTGAATACTTCCTGTGTTTTGCAAATTTGTACTCTTATTAATGTCCATCTACTATGTACGCTATACTCGGCTTATTCTTTTATAAATAAAATTTTCTGATGGGTATCATTCATATAACGTCACTATATAATTTTGTATCATTTTGCTCCTTTAAATTTGCTTGCATATATCGGGAAAAATGAAAGATTTAGCACAAAAAGAACCGACAGAGTTCGTGCTAAAAAACAGATAGAGAAAAGTGTCGAGAAGGACGACGCTAAAAAGTGTCAGCAATAAAGCGTCAGCAAGAAGAAGCCCCTGACACAAAAAAGTGACGACAAGGTCGACGCTTAGAAGTGTCAAAAATTCCTGACGCCCCAAAAAACCACGCTTTGTAAAGCGTCGAGAAATAAAATATCGACGCTTTTAAGCGTCACAAATTGCCCAAAAAAGCGTCGAGAAATTCAGGGATTTGTAGTAGTGACTTGCTTGTTTTGGGCTTGTGACATCCCGTTGGAACCGTAAAAAGATAAGCTATCACCTCAACTTTGAATTTCTGTATTTACATATCTAGAACTCTAGTTATGACCGTTTGACGTGGACACTTGTTTTAGTTAGTTTCCAAACTTGTTGTTTTGGAGAGGTGATCTATGTTTTTATTTATTATGCTTCATAAACTTGTTCTAATGCTTATGTATCATGTATTGATTTATTTTTATCATAGTTAAGTTTATATAATTCCCTATTCACATGTTTTGTGACGGTTTTTGGTATGTCCTACTTTGAGTCGGTTTTTACAAATGATACGGTTTGAGCACTATTTTGTCTTGTGCTTTGTACTCTCATTCCCTTGGCTACCTCCACGTTCGTAAGGCTGGAATGTCGGAATGGGGAGGTATCCTACTGCTTAAATGCATGTGTTAGTGGGCATACGACGACGTTGTTGGGAGTTGAACGCTTTGCGTTGATCGATCCGGCCGTCAAATGTTGTGTACTTGCGAGGTGGTGTTATTTGCATGTAGCGTACCGCTTCTTATGAGGCTTGTGCTCTTTTCCGTCTCTTTCGTGAATTGATCTACCGAGAATGTGGGTACTCGGCGTCTATGATTGACCGAGTTTTGGATGCGAAACGTGATCGCATGTCGAATCGGAAAATGTGATTCCGAGAATCTTGCCAGGTTTAGATTAGGAGCCTTATCGTTCCTACCAGGAAGAAATTAGTCTACATATTTGAAATGTGATCGTGTATGCGTTCCGGGAAATGTGATATCGTGGATGCCTTTTAATCATACTTGCCATGTACATGGTGCTAGTGCGTTTCATTTACCGTGAGAGATGTCGTTTTTGTGTCGTTGTCTTTCAATGCGTGATTTCATGATTGATTATTCATGGTCATTGCATGACTTGGCATCGTCAATGTATTGGTACGTCTGAATGGATGATAATATGATGGATTTATTGTGATCATCGCATGACTTGGCGTGGTTTGATTTGTCGAGTCTCAATCTTATCAAACTTATACCGCTAACGGTGAGATGTAAGCCCTAGTGAGCGTATTCGGTTGCCTAAGAGTGTCTTCTCCGAGTCTTTGTACAACATGATGGATTCGGACTTGTAACTCTTATGCTCTTATCAATATATATTGAATTGCCTATCTATCCTTATCGTATCTCACATGTATATCTTTATGTATGCATGCTCTACTTTTGTATTTCCTTCTATATACGTTTAATGTGATATGGCTGGGTGAACCCGGAGTTACTCCCCACTGACTGTGGCGTTCATGTTTTTCATGGATGAACAGGTTGCTTGATTTGGATGGCTTTTTGCTATGATATTTTGGGTTCGGGTGTGAGCTAGCGGGCGTAGTCCCTGGATGAAACACCTCTAGACGATTTTAGGTTGTTTGCTAAACACTTTTACTTTGTTAAAATTTGGAGAGACTTCGTCTCTTGTTGTAGTTAATTCGTACCTTGGTTCGTAATATTTGACACTCCTCGTATATTTCTTCTTGCATGTATAAAAGTTTTAAAAACTTCATATTTCCGCTATATAATTCACATGCTTGTATGTTTTATGTTTCCGCATTCGCGAGGGTTGTCACAGTTGGTATCAGAGCTTTATCGCTCCCGACGCACACACGTGAACCCTAAACTTAAACTACTTGACCTTGAAATAATAAATGAGAGATGGGTAGAAATTAAGGACTTACTTGGTAGTCTTGGTGTACTTGATGTTTGTTAGGTTCTAACTTGTTTGTTGATTGTGTTGAGTGATGTTATGTTTGTTTGTATCTACCGTCTTAAGGTGGATCAATGTGTTACCTAGAAAAGTATCCTTTACTGAAGATTGAAGATTGGGGACAAGCCTAATTCAAGTGTATTTCTTTCATCTAATGAATTCTCTCGTCCTTATTGTATTATGCTCTCTTCCTTCTATCTTGGTGCTTCTTTCTCTTCCAACTTGTTTGCCTCTTGGAAATTACTCTTGATAGTTCCTCCATCTTACCATTGGTATCCTTACCTTCCGCTTGTAACCTTTTTGTGGATGCCATACCCAATTATTTGTGGTATATTATACTTGGTTGGAAGAACTTTGAATTTTGTGGAATATTAGTGATTGTTAGAATAAATTTGTGATTTGAGGAAAATGGTGTAGATCTAAATTCACCCTATATTGATGATTGGTTGTAACTCTAAGAAAAGGTAGTAAGATAAGTTTGATGATTTTAATGCTTGATGCTTGCCATGACTAATGTGTAGATAGTTCATGGTATTTGATGGTGTAAGGTTGAATGAGTTGGCTAGGACTTCTTACCCCATTAGTGATTTAATCTTTTGAACTTAGGAGTTTAGTAATATTAGAGTGTCTTGAGGATCATATCTAAATTGGAGCTAGTTGTTCTAAGTGAGAATATTTGGATGATACCTTGAGGTGTAAAACGCTTTTGAGGTTAAGTGACCTCTTGTGGTTTCCTATTGTGTGTTTGTGAGTATAGGCTTGGTAGAAAAGCATTTGGCTATAGTTCTTGGATTTAAAGATATGATCTTATCTTATGGCATTGGAGACTCGTTTGAAGTAGTACGGTTTCGGTAAGTTGAACCATATTACTTGAGGATTATAGATATGAGCGAGATTTGATGATGTGAGCTATGATGGAAATACCTTGGAACGTTAATGATGATGTTTGACTTGAGGTCGTACTTTGTTAATAATGAACTCGTGGACTATATGATGTTGATGATGACGTTTTGTATGGTGTTTTACCTTGTTGGCCATAAGAGTTGAAAAGAGATTTATATGAAGAAGTCCTTGTTAGTCATTCGGTTTTGAAACCTTAGGGAATGTGTCAAATTTTGGAGTTGAGAGAATGTTATTATGCTTGAGTTGCAATTCCGCAATTAGGAATCCGTGTGATATGAAAGTAAGGATGAATTGAGTTGTGATCGATTTGTTAAATCTAGGTGTACCTTACTCCGATTATTTGTGGTACGAGGGTCCCTTGTAAGAGACCTTTGTTATTGAGATGATTTGCTTTGCTATCGCCCTGAGTTTAAAAAGGGAATTTTGTGGATTAAACCTTAAACCTTTTTCTCGTGCCATTATCACTTTCAATTTCCTTTCATGCAAGTTCCTTCTAAGCCTGATTCCTAGGAAATTGTTTTCTCTTATCTTTTCCTTTGCTTGGCTATCTTCATAGCTATATCTATCCAATATCTAGCTTTTGGCTCGCTGTCTCTAGCGTTCCTCTAATTTTCGTCCGATCTTATCGCGTTCGTGTTTCCCTCGAAATCTCCTATCGTTTCCATTTTCATGGAGTCATTGTCTTTCCTCTGGTGAGATGATTAGGTTGTTAGCTAGCTTCGTGTTGATTTTGACCATAAATAGGATTGGGATTTAAACCTTAGGATGAATCTGTTGGTGGTATTGTACTCTCTTGATGGCTTCATTTATTGAGCTTGCTATTGTAGTGCTATTTTGGGAATCAAGTTGAGCGAGATGATATTCGTTGTTGTTGAGTATTATATCGGTTGCTTGGGATATCATTTGGGAATTAGATGTCTCTAATTGGTGGATTCTAAAAGACTTTGCTTTAGGGTAATTGAGTCGATACCCAAAGTTTGAGGAGTATTATCATAAATGAAAATTTATTCATTTTGAGTTTTAGATGAGCTAGATGATTTGAATGGTTGTCTCATTGCCAAGTGATTGGCCATTTGTGGTTTGGAATTTGTAATTCTCTTTTATTCCTAAGGAATCATAAGTTTGAGATTGAGAAATGTTTGTTGCAAGCTTTGGATAGTGAGTTCTCAGTTGTTATGGAATATAGAGTTAGAATGGTGAACTTATTTATCTTGAGGATTAGTAACCACCATAGTTTGATAATGTGACTATTTATACTTGAGGCTTCGAGCGTAGTAATGATCGAATTAAGGATGTTATGGCGTATTAAAGAATCCTTATAGCCGATAATGGATTGTGGATTTTCCGTTGTCGTGAGACTTTGGATGAGGCTAGTTGAATCTTAGATAATTATGTTTGTTTGCGTGGATTGTGTTTTGATTTTCGAGGATAAGAAAGTTCATTGTAAATTTAGGATAATGAGTTTGAAGTAAATTGGATTAAAGGATTTCATGGTAAGTCCTTTACTTTGTGGTTGTTAACGATCATGTTTTCATAGATAAATATTTTTACGATGGTTTCTAATAAGAGTTTTGTTGGAGCTAGGAAGACTAGAGTGCGTAATGAATCTTTCATGTGGTTGTTAGTTGTGGAGTCTACCGTGCCGATGGACCTTAGAAGATTCTAATTGAATTTGAATAATTGGAAGTTGTTACTCGAAGTTTCATGATTATGAAATATTTTGGTAGGAATCTGATGATTGAAAATGTTGAGGATATATTGCACTCTCTTGAGGACTAGTTTACTTGTGTTGTTAGTAATGTCGAGTTGCGATCGACATTTGAATTTTCATAGATGGAAGATAGCATTGTGGTTCATTCCTCTCTATTCCCTCAAATTGATCCTTACTCAATCCGCCACTTTTCAATCCTTCCCCTTTTTAGTCCATTTTACTCGTGTGGACGTACCTCTTGGCATCGCGATTTGTGATGTCGATGTTCGAGTTCGCTCTAAGTTCGTGTAATTTCTTCTTATTTTGATTCTATCCTTGAGAAAACTTTCAAATCTCCATATCGTAATCCTAATTTAACTTTTTAAAATAGTCTAAAGATGGTTTGTGTACCCTCTTTTTGGAGAAAATAGATTCCTTCGCTTTTATATTTGGATTTTGTGTTTGGTTGGGTGTTTAGATCTGTTATTGGAGGCGTCTGGTGACTAGTCTTGCACTTACTAACGCTTGTTTGATTTTCGATTTCACTATTTCGACTTTGATTTGGATAATTAGAGTTCTCGTTTGCGACGAGCATTCTTGTGATCCGTAAATAGAGTTTCGCTCTTATGAAAATTCTCCTTAAACCCTTTTCGAGAAGAACCTCGTTTCATAAATGTTTCCTTGTAAAAGCTTTCTTGTTAATTTGTTAAAACCGATTCTTGTCCTTGATACATTTGTTTTTTACTCTCATGTTTCGAGGACGAAACTTTTTAAAAGGTGGGGTGATTGTAACACCCGCAAATGTACCCTATTTTTCTAGTAAAAATATTTTACGGATACTTTTCAGCAAATTTAAGTTTTAATATAGAATTTTTTGTTCCGAGTCGAATTTAGAATTTCCGAGTTCGTATTTGGTATTTCAGCGAGATTCCATGAGAATCCCGTCTTAAGGCGAGTTTGACTTTCGTTGACTTTTTCCCTCATATACTCCCTTCCTCACCCTAAACCTAATTCATTTCCCACAACTCAAATTCATTTCTTCTTCTCTAAGAAACCCAAAACCTTGCCTCCATTTCCATCCATCTTCGAATCATCGCTACGCCTTCATTTCTTGTTCAAATTCACGTAAGTTCGTCTTATTCTTCCCCTCTTAGCTTCCTCTATCCGTATTGGTAATAAAATTACCGTCTTTCTCGCTTTTTAAATTATCGGTCTTTCTCAAGGTGAATTATATTCATCTTTTATTTCCTAATTGTAGGTGGAGACTACTAGGAAGTCTTAGAAATCGTTTGAAGACGCGAAAAGGTAACGGTGAAGGGTTACTCGATATCATTTACGTGTTTTATGTGTTTTCTAGGCTAGTAATCGTATTGAGATTATGGTTAGTATGCTTAGGACTTGTGTTGTTGTTGATGGATGTTGTTAGTTGTTAATTGATATGAGAATTGATGGTTTGTGATGATAAATGAGGGATTTTGTTGTGATACATTTTGATTTTTGATTGGTCCTTGAATCCCGTGAAGGACGCAGGCTGCGTTGGGGGACGCAGCTGCGTCGTAGGACGCAGGCTGCGTCGGGGTGACGCAGGCTGCGTCATTCTCGGCCAACAGAATTTTTCCTGCACTGACCCCTTTTCGTAAAATGATCATATCTCCTTCGTTACTTGCTTGTTTTGGCCGTGTGACATCTCGTTGGAACCGTAAGAGGATAAGCTATCACCTCCAATTGGAATGTCTGCATTTTCTTGTCTAGAACTCTAGTTATGACCGTTTGAAGTGGACCCTTG
>JAIUZE010069550.1:0-21157 GCA_022085475.1 Heliosperma pusillum
CCTCTAGTCGTTAATTAGCTAGTTTGTTAAACACTTGTTCTTTGTTAACATTTTGAGAGACTCCGTCTCTTTGTTATATTCCGTACTTAGTTTGTAATATTTTGACACCCCTCGTTTTATCTATCTTGCATGTATAAAAGTTTTTAAAATACCGTATTTCCGACTAGACGGGGTAATTTCATCTTGACCAATTATGATAGATGGGGTAAATCCGACTAGACGGGGTAATTTCATCATGCTTGTATGTTTTATATTTCCGCATTCGCGAGGGTTGTCACAAATCACAGTTCGATTTGAAGGTCGTGGCACAAGGTGCCAGTTACGTTCAAACTGTTGAAGTTCGTCTTGCATTGCTACAATCCAGTCGGATTCTGCAAGTGCTTCTTTGCTGTTGGTAGGCTTTATGGTAGACAGAAAAGAATAGAATGAACAAAAGTTATTTAATGTTCGTCTAGTTTGAACTCCCTTATTCAAACTTCCTAGGATACTATCCATAGGATGAGAACTCTTATATTTCCATTTCTTAGAGTTCCGAGGCTCATCATCATCTGATGAACTTTCACTTTCCTCAAATGATTCAGACAAGATTGGTTCCCCCTGAGTTGGACTCTGGGGTTATAACCAAAGTTGGTACAACTTCAGTTACAACATCTTGATCTGGGTTCAAAGTTATAGCATCATCAGCTATAACTTCAGTTTCTTTTTCCTTATTTTGAGAAGAGACATTCGTATCATCAACAATTGTCCTAGTTCTCTTTTCAAGGTCATTTGCGGATTTATCAAGTTCATCATTGATTCCTTCAATAACTTCTTCATTGATTTCTGGCACGTCATCCCTTGAAAGGCGAAAGTCGGGATCATTCATGTCTTCTTCTTCATTCTGTTCAACTTGCTCAGGCAAATTATCTTCATCAAATATAACATGAACACTTTCTTCTATGCACAAAGTTCTTTTATTAAAGACTTTAAAAGCTTTACTATGATTAGAATAACCAACAAACACAGCTTTGTCACTTCGTGGATCAAATTTGCTTAAATTACTTTTTCCATTATTATGGACAAATCATTTACTACCGAAGCAACGAAGGTGAGCTATATTGGGTTTTCTCCCTCTTAAAAGTTCATAGAGAGTCTGTTTGAGAATAGGTCTAATCATAGCTCTATTGTGCACATAGCATGCAGTACTAATGGCTTCGGCCCAAAAGTTCTTAGGAAGGCCACTACACAAAAGCATAGTGCGAGCCATGTCCTCTAGTGTTCTATTCATACGTTCCACGACAACATTTTGTTGTGGAGTTCGTGGTGCAGAAAAGTTATGTCTTACACCATTCTCCCTGCAATAATCTATAAAAGCTTGATTATCAAATTCGGTTCCATGATCCGTACGAATGGAAACTAACTTTTTATCATACTTGTTTTGGGCAAGCTTCATTAGTACCACAAACTCATCGAAAGTTTCATCTTTAGTAAATAGAAAGATAGGCATACATACCTTGAGTAGTCGTCGACTAGGATGAATACGTACCTTGATCCACCGCGGCTTCTGACTTTCATAGGTCCACACAAATCCATGTATACCAACTCAAGTGGACGTTATGTACTTACTACTCATTTTGGTTTGAATGAAGATCTAACTTGTTTACATCGGGCACATGAGTCACACATCTTTTCTTGTTCGAATTTGATTGAGGGTAAACCCTCAACTAAATCCCACAATTTGAGTTTTTTTTTTAAATCGTTGGACTGATGTGTGCAAATCTCTTGTGCCACAAGCATGAATCAGTTGCAGTAACTTTCATGCACGTAAAGGAACTTGTAGTAACTTTATTTAAATCAATCATATACACGTTCCTTTTACGTAGACCTTCTAGAATAACATTACTGGTACCTTCAATTATGATACGACAAACATTTGAATGAAAAACAACTTTATTGCCTTTGTCACATAATTGAGAGATACTTAGCAAGTTATGTTTAAGACCATCTACCAGATAAACATTATTAATAACATGTGAAGAAGATATAACGATCTTACCTACACCGATTATCTTGCCCTTCTTGTTGTCTCCAAAGGTGACCTTGCCACCGTTGAAGGGCTCTAGTGAAAGAAAGAGATTCTTGTTTCCGGTCATATGTCACGAACAACCACTGTCGAGATACTATAAATTGTTTTCTTTCACTATTATCTGCAAGAGAATCAAATACAGCTTTTAGGTACCCACGCTAAGTTGGGTCTTTTGTGGTTAGTGACTCTATATATTTGATCCTTCCTAACCCATATCTGTTTAACAATTCTTTTATTCTTAACATAGGGTTGTCTAGGTTTATTATAGTGTTTATTATTGTTGCGACGCACATTAGGTTTAAATGAATGCTTCTAATTCATATATGGTTTAGATTTTGAAGGTATACATGTGTAATCGAAAGCTATGTCATAAAACCATCTGAACTCATTATTCCTACAATCATCACGTTGAGGTTCAGATTCAGACTCATCAATACTAGACACGTCATGTTCTTTAACAAAATTAGTTTGATTTTTGTTATCGTTGACATATTTAACGCAATTCTCTTTAACATGGCCATTTGACCACAATAATTGCAAATCAGATATTCTGAAAGATTGACATACTTCCTTCTTCTGAAATCACGGTCAGAAGGAGTGGATTTGCATTTATCATGGTCTCTACGACTATAATATTCATGTCCTAGATCCATATTCATGTTATTATTAGACTGTTCGGTAAGGAAGTCTAAGACTTTTTTACTTCCTTCCCATTTATCATGAACTATTCGTGCATGTATGAGCAATTCCTTCAAAGATTGAATTTCTTTTTCACAAGACGAATGGTCTACATTCGAGTCTTTGGAGGGATTGTTCTTTTTAAAGTTTTCACGAAAATCATTAAAGCGTTTGTTCAAGATAAATTTCTCCTCATTATGTTGATCTTTGGCTTGGGAGAATTCATCCTTTATATCTTTCAATTGCTGAGAAAGAAAAGAGTTTTCTTTCTTATGATCAATGATGGCAACTTCCTTTGCCTTAACTTTAGATTGTAAAAGCTCATTGACTTTCTTGAATTCTAAAGTTATAGCTTCATTAGCTATACCTTTGGCTTAAAGATGCTTAATGTTGAGCTTTAACTATGAGATTATAGCTTCATTAGCTGTAACTTTAGACTCAAGAGCTTCTTTCTCAACATTTGTCATGTCTGAAGTTGTAGCTGAAGAAGTTGTAGCTGAAGTTGCCATAACTTTAGACTTGAGCTTTTTAGCTTTGGCTTTTAGAAGTTGGTTTTCCTCAGCAATGTCAAAAATTTGTTCCTTAAGATCTTTTAATTCAAGACTCTGTTCATGACAGTGATCTAAGGTTTCTTCAAAATACTTAATTAAAGACTTCTTAGACAACTTCTTAACTTGTTTTTTAAGTTCAAGATGACTAACCTCTTCATCATCTTCTGAATCTGGTTCTGAATCTAAATTGCCGACAAGGCACATCTCAGATTCGCTCTCGTTGTCACTGTAAAAAATTAGGTCAAGACTGACGTTGCTCAGACACAGGTTGGCGACTTCTTCTTCCTCTGACTCGTCGTCTTCTGTGTCGAGATCTCCCCAGCAACAAGCCATCATGACTTGCTTGAACTCCTTCTTGGTTTTGTCTCGTTGATTTTTGTCTTTGATTTTCTTCCATGTAGGGCAATCCTTAATCATATGATCATTGTCCCCACATTTGAAACAACCACGACTTGAGAGAGACCCTTTTTACTCAATTGGCTTCTTATAAGATTTGTTAGTGTTATTGTTAAAAGTTTTCCCTTGTGGTTTATTAAAGATTTTTTTCTTAAAACGTCTAGCAAATAACACTGTGTCATCTTCAAGATCCGAATCATGTTTTTCACTAGACTCGGCTTGTAAAGCCACTTTCTTACTGTTACTATCGTTTGCCTCATCCTCATCAAGAGTAATCTCGTGAGCCATTAGGGTTCCGAGTAGCTCTTGATAAGATAGGTTAGATAGATCTTTACATTCCTCAATAACCGTCACCTTAGGTCTCCATCGTCTAGATAGACTTCTAAGGATCTTCCTGGAAATTTCCTCGGAGTCAAAAGTTTTTCCAAGATTTTTCAATTCATTAATGATACTAGAGAAGCGAGTGGACATGCTGTCAAGCGATTCATTTTGCTCCATAGAGAACAATTCGTATTTTCGTGTTAACAAAGCAATGCGTTGCTTTTTGACAACACTTGTCCCCTTATAGGCTAACTCTAGACCATCCCATATTTCCTTGGCAGTAGAGCTATATGAGAAACGGTCAAAATCAGTAGAAATCATGCCGTTTTGCAACAGGCTAATAGCTTTTGAATTTTTCTCAGCTTTCTTATAATCTGCCTCAACATAGTCATCTTCTTTCTTTTCGATGGAAGTGCCAGTAACAGATCCAAGCATGATTTTATTAGGGCCATTATTAATGATTAGCCAACACTCCCAGTCGTTACCCTTTATGTAATGGGTCATCATATTTTTCCATAAAATGTAGTTTTTCCCATTGAATACGGGACACTTCAGATGTTTGGAGTCCATTAAAATAAAATTAAATGCAGCGGAAAATAAATAAAAATTAAAGGATAGAACGGATCATACTCCTTGCTGTAAGGCAATCAAGAGCACGAGGCTCTGATTCAATTGTAGAGTCTATTGATCGAATACGAAAGAGAGGGGGGTGAATTGAGTATTAAAAACTAGCCCCACTTTTTCGATTTATATGAGATGTAATTAATTATTTGATCTTATCGACTAAAATCAACTAATTAATTAATCAAAGTAAGCGTAAGTAACGAAGTAACGAAAAGTAAAGAGAGTAGAGAGAGGCACACGGATTTTTGAAGTGGTTCAGTTTCACACGTTGAAACCGACGTCCACTATTCTCGATTAGTAATTCTTAGTACCTTTCTATGGATTACAAAAATTATCAACCCACTCGTATAATCAACTATGATTATAACTCAAGGTGAGTATCGCTAAATACTCTATACTATCTTACGTTAATAAGAAAGTACAATATAACTCACACGGATTCTCGTTAAAGAATTGTAAGATTATGTGATGTACTATTATCCAATAACGTATTTCACCCGAGCGATTGACAAAGATTGATGCACGACTCTTTTGAAAAACAAACACTAAAAATAATAAATATTTTGCTTAAGGTTTGCTTTAAAACGGTTTTGGAAAATTCTCTCAATGTATATGTATGTGTCGTGTATTTCGTGTATCACAATGATTGAGATGGGAAGGAGTATTTATAATAAAAGCATAGGAGATCTAAAACCCTAGCTTAATATTTAAGAAAGATATTTATCTTTTAATATCTCAAAATATTATTGCTTTATCTTTTAGAAATATATTTATCCTTAATATCTCAAAATATTGTTGTAAAGATATAGTAGAATCCTAGATTAAGGTAAACAAGGAAAACAAGCCTATGGAGGCCGGATTCTCTATCTACACAAAACCCTAGGAGCACGCAACCCTAGGATGCACAATCCTAGGTGGCTCAAACCCGAGGTGGCCTTATTAGGTTAACAACAAATTGAGATAGAATATATTAGAAACCCTAGGTAGCATGACAACCCATAAGTTGTATTACTAACCAATAGAATCTCATAAATATATTCTCAATTAAAACTTTTGATAAATACATAAAAATACTCTTTTCACTTTTGAAAACATTTAAAATATTTATTTCCAAAATCATGCATCAACATTTATCATCCAAAGTTATAGATTAAAGCTATAACTTTGAACTTAAAATCACTCTAATGGAATAGTTACCGAATGACGACCTATACTATCTAATCTTCTCAAAGATTGTCAGTATACGAATTATCTCTTCATCTTGATCACAAAGACCCTCCATCTTGAGTCTTGTGTTATTTGAGGTAGATCTTGCTTGAAACGTTTCTTTAAAGTTATAACCAAGTAGCTATAACTTCCATGTAAACTTCCAAAGTTATTCCTGAAGTTGTTATAACTTTGTCTCACAGAATTTGTCAAAGTTATGCCTGAAGTTCTTATAACTTTGTCTTCCTTCTCGTAACTGTTTTTAGCTATAATAAGACTAAAACACACAATTACATGCATATGATATATCAAGTAAAGCACATTATCAAGTAACCACATGTCATTATCAAAACTATAAAATAGGTCCAACAAAGATATTGTTCCTCACATTGTTGTTTTGGATGAGTAAAGAGCACAAGAAAAAGACTTCTTCTTGTTCTTGTTCTTGAGCTAAAGATAGATGGATGAATCTCTTACTTCCAAGTGTAGGAACTCTCCTTGTTGATGCACCTAGACTATCCCAAATCACTATGATATTACAATACTAGTGTAATACAATAGTAGCCCTTAATAATAAGTCTAACATCATTATCAGTACTCTTAGTAACAATCTCAAGATATTAGAAATATGAGAACTTGTGTTTGTGTTAAACTTCTCAAGTTTCTAGTGTGAGAAAATGAATTAACAACATATGTTAATTGGAATGTGAGATGACTAGTAGTAATCAAGGAGAAAATCATCTCCTTATTTCTATCAATATGATCGGCCACCCAATAGGAGGAGGTGAGCATGCTTAACTTTTTGTCTTTACAATGTTGTAGCTAGGAGTCTAGGTGTAGGTAGTGATCATGTTGTCTAATTCTTAATTAGAGCAACAATTAAAGCCTAAACACCTACCATATAACCCCTAAAGCCGGATTCCATGTGATAACATGGGTGTCCATTTTATCTTGTGATTTTGTCATTTGTCACACATGTGACATGTGACATGTGATATGTGACATGTGACATGTGACATGTTATCTTATAATATAATTATGTATTTAACCAATTTAAATACAATTTCATGTCAAATAAAATAAACTTAACATTTTAAGTAATAATTTATAATCACACACACACACACACACACACACACACACACACACACACACACACACACACACACACACACACACACACACACACACACACATATGTATATATATATATATAATGGGTCATCTCATATTTGGTTGACATGATCTACAACCAATTGTAATTATGATCAACCAATCATGCTTATCTCAAATGTTTCATAAACATTAAGCATTTTAATATAACAATTATATTATTGAATCTTATTTAATCATATTACAATAAGATATATTTCTCACTTGTAAATTTGTTCTGTTTAAGGGATTAATTAATCTGTATCGTTATACAATTAATTAATATTCTTGATTAGGGAATCGTCCTTTCGGTGTGACCTCAAGGGATCAACTGATCACCACCGTCATACGACGGTAACGTGAAACTTTAGTAAGCCAATCGTTACCGATTAATGTGGACCATTTGACTATAATGTTAATCATCCCTTTGTATTCTTGTTATTGAGATTTAATTAAGTGATCGCACTATTATTGAGGACACTCACTCCAACACTGTGAGAGACTGATAGGGGTGTATAGGGACTTGCCTGGAAGGAACTCTTAGCGTGCTGGCACACTCCACATCTTCTAAGTACAATCTGCACTTCCCCCATCATTTTAGGCTTATAGAATTGGTCTTGTAGGATATCTAGTGTCTTTTGGACACCAAAGTGACCTCCCAAGCCACTAGCATGTACTTCTTTGATCAGCAAATTTCTGTAAGAACCCCTTGGAACACACAGATTGTTCCCTTTGAATAAGAACCCTTTCTGCAGACTGTAGGGTGAATCTTGTACCCTTGTTCCTTCACTATGAGCTAACCAGTCTTCATAGGAGTCAGGGTCATCTTTGTATAGCTTCTTCATGAATTCAAACCCTAGGACCTTTTGTTCCATGGTTGACAGCAATGTATACCTCCTAGACAAAGCATCTGCAACAATGTTATGCTTGTCTTCCTTGTACTTGCTGGAGAATGTAAAGGATTGAAAAAATTCAACCCACTTGGCATGTCTATGATTCAGTTTGTGCTGGCCACTTATATATTTCAAGGCCTCATGATCAGAATGCAATACAAAGGGCTTGGGCTTCAAATAATGGCTCTAATGCATAAGAGCTCTGACAATGACATAGAATTCCTTATCATAAGTTGAATAGGTTAGCTTTTCCCCACTTAACTTTTCACTGAAATAGGCTAATGGCTTCCTCTCCTGAATTAGGACAGCTCCATTTCCTACCCCACTTGCATCACACTCTACTTCAAATAGGCAGTTGAAATCAGGCAGCCTGAGGACATGTGCATCACACAAGAGCTTCTTGATGTGTCTGAAGGCTTTCAGAGCACTCTCGGTCCATTTTATACTCCCCCTTCTTCATGCATTCAGTGATGGGAGCAGCAATAACACTGAAGCTCTTGATGAATCTTCTGTAAAATGAGGCTAGGCCATGAAAGCCTCTCACTTCTGTGATGTTCTTAGGTATTGGCCAAGACCGAACAGCAGCAACCTTGTCTTAATCCACAGAGATCCCCCTTCCTGATACCACATACCCCAAGAATTTAACCTCTTTTGTCATGAATGTACATTTCTCCAGCTTCCCAAATAGCTTGCATCCTCTCAGAATCTCAAAGACTGATTCATGGTGCCTCAAGTGATCTTCCTTATTTTTTCTGTAAATGAGTATGTCATCAAAATAGACAACAACAAAATTGCCTAAACATGGCCTTAGTACTTTTGTCATTAGTCTCATAAAATTACTAGGTGCATTTGATAGTCCAAATGGCATAACAAGCCATTCATAGAGCCCATGCTTTGTTTTAAAGGCAATCTTCCATTCATCACCATCCCTGATTCTCACCTAATGATAGCCTTGCCCGAGGTCTATCTTTTGAGAAGACTCTGGACCCACTCAATTCATCTAACATATCATCCACTCTAGGTAAGGGAAACCTGTATTTTACTGTGATATTGTTTATAGCTCTGCTGTCTATGCACATCCTCCAAGTGTCATGTTTCTTGGGCACTAGTAGAGCAGGCACTGCACAAGGGCTCAAAGATTCTCTTACAAACCCTTTGCTCATCAAATCATCAATTTGACTCTGCATCTCTTGAGTTGCCTTAGGGTTACATCTATATGCAGGCCTGTTAAGGAGTACAGATCCTGGCACAAGGTCAATCTGATGCTCAATCCCTCTCAAGGGAGGTAGGCCACTAGGCAGCTCTTCAGGGAACACATCCTTTAACTGGCTTATCAATATTTCAACTTCTGCAGGAACTTCAGTTTGCTTACCCTCATGAATCTCCCTTGACAGCAAGACTAGCACAGACTGTTCCTCCTTGAGCTCCTTAACCATAGCTGCCTCAGACAGAAATAAGACCCCACTAATATCCTTAGTTATGTTAGGACTGTAAGTTTCTTAAACTCGAAATTAGACATTTCTAATATCATATTACATTTAGTTTACTCAATAAACTAATTAGATCTTATGCATGCATAACAAAATAATACAAAAATAAGAAGAAACTATTTTCTTACATTGATTTGGACAATTTTGGGCACAAGAATAGGACACCTTCCTATACTTGTTCTTGAGCTCAAAATATAATGATGATCTCCAAGTTTTTAGAATAATAAGACTCCTCTAAGTGGCACCCAAGACAACCCTCTAAAACACTACTAAAATACTACACTAGTATAATAAGTAGTAACCCTTAATATAAAATTAATACTACTAATACTACACTTAGTAATCTTGTATTAATATATGAACTAGAATTTGTTTGAAGCTTCTCAAGCTTTTCTAGTGCGAGAAGTTGAGATAATGGAGAGATAAGCAAGCTTATATATTATTAGATCTAATAAGCTAAATAAGGAGAAAAAATCTCCTCATTTGGGCATCATCTAACCGGCCACATGCATGGGGGGAAGGGTGAGCATGCCAACTTTTTTGTCTTTACGATGTAGTAGCTTAGGGTCTATCTTTAGGTGATAATTATGTTGTCTAATCTTAATTAGAACAACCAATAATACATAAAACCTACCCTAAAACCCTATCAACCGGTTTTTCCATGTAAATTGGAGTCCATTTTATTTTTGTGATTTTGTCATATGTGACATGTGACATGTAATCTTGCTTATAAATGTGCATTTAACTAATTTAAATGCAATTTCATAACAAATAAATTAAACTTAACATTTTAAGTCATATTATTTAATCACATATAAATAAAATGAGTCATCTCATATTTGGTTAATATAATGTACAACTAATTGTAATTATAATCAACCAATTGTACTTATCTCAAATGTTTCATAAACATTATGCATTCTTAGTAATATAACAATTGAATTATTAAAATGAATCTTATTTAATCATATTACAATAAGATATAATTCTCACTAATATAAACTTAGTTCAATTTAAAGGGATTAATTAATCTGTATCGCTATACAATTAATTAATGTACATGATTCGGGAATTGTCCTTTAGGTGTGACCTCAAGGGATCAACTGATCACCACCGTCATACGACAGTAACGTCAAACTCAAGTGAGCCAATCGTTACCGATTTATGTTGACCAGTTGACTATAATATTCATCATCCCTTTGTATTCTTATTATTGAGATTTAATTATGTGATCGCACTATTGTTGAGGACACTCACTCCAACAAGAACTCCCATAGTTCTTTTGGTTTGGTGGTAGGGGAGTTAGGGTGATCTTCTTGCTTCCTTGCTTGAAGGTATAAGTATTACTTCTTCCCTGATGCACTGGAATCTTATCAAACTCCAATGGTCTGCCTAAGAGTAGATGGCAGGCATCCATTGGCACTACATCACAGAGAACCTCATCCTTGTATACCTTCCCAATTTAAAAAGACATCAAACATTGCTTGTCTACCCTGACTTCATCTCCCTTGTTTAACCATCTCATCTTGTAGGGTTGTGGATGGGGCTGAGTGTTTAAGTTGAGGTTGCTTACCATAGTAACAGATGCTATATTGGTGCAGCTCCCTCCATCAATAATCAAGTTACACACCCTCCCTTGGATGGTACATCTGCTTCTGAAGATTGGTGACCTCTGGTCCTCTTCTAGGGGTGTCTGTTGGGAGTGCATAACCCTTAACAACATCAAAGTATGACCTGTGTCAGGGTGTGCTAGGACCATGGCTTGGTCTGACTCTTACTCAGGGGAGTCCTCTTCCTCCAGGACCTCCTCCTCCTCACACTCCACTAACCCTTCCTTCTCCCATGTTTTTACTTCCATAATAGTCAGTGTTTTTCTTGAGGACAGTCTTTTCTGAAATGGCCATAGCCTTGGCATTGAAAACACTTGACCCTATTCTCAGTCATGGTGGTGTTAGGCTTCTGGGCCATGATGCCCTTTCATTTATCCAAGGTGGATGAGGGTGCTGTTTTGGGTGTTTCAGTGATCCTAATACCACTATAAGCTCTGGTCTGAAATGGTTTGACAGGTTTGGGTGTAGCAGGTTTAACCTTTCCATTTTTATCAATTCTTAGAGACAGGTTAACAACATCATCATAAGACCAGAGGGGTTGCATTCTAACCGTACCAGCAATGTTTTTGTCTAGTCCCTCTAGGAACCTAGCAATTCTTTGTTCTGGTTTTTCATTTACCTCACATTGCAGTGTTAACTGCTCAAAGTCTCTCAGGTAGGCCTCAACATGTCTCTCTTCTTGCTTAAGTTTAGACAGTTTAATAAACAAGTATTGAGTATAGTCCTTGGTGACAAACTTACTCAACATTTTCTTCTTAAGTTTGGACCAAGATCTAAGGGGTTCTTTTAATTCTCTAAGTAGTCTTTGATGTTTCAGGTTATCAAACCACAAAGAAGCATAGCCTTTTAACTTTAAAACAAAAACCTTAAATGACTTAATATCATTATAGCCTTTATACTCAAATATCTTCTCAATGTCCCCAATCCATTCTAGTAAGTCATTAGGGTTTAAACTACCAGTGAATTCATGGATGTCTACCTTTAGGTGCTTGTCTGTGTGTCTTTGGATGGAAGCCCTGCTCCTTGTGGAATCATCTGAGTCAGGATGCTCATCCTCATCTTGTGTTCTCCCTTTGCCTACTTGTGGTGCCATGCCTCTCCCACAACCTCTTCCTCTGCCTCCAACAGCAAACAAGAGGTGGTTTCCTATGACTTCATCCAGGCTCCTAGTTAGAGCAGTAACAACTTTAGCTAGCTCATCCATCCTTGCTTCCATACCAGCAAGTCTCTCTTCACTCATTGGGTTGTTTTTGTGTTTTTAAAGTAGTTAGGAAAAAAAGAACTCACAATTTTTTTTTCTCAACCAAAGCTTTGATAACCAATTTGCAGTGTAAACTCACAGGGAATGCAATAATGCAATCCTGAATTCAGACTGTCCTTAAAATTAGCAAATGATTGAATCAAATTCTGAAACTTTGCAAGTATGATCTTAAGAGTGTTAGGAAGGACTTTTTATAGTTTTAAGAATTGTAGGATTGATTTGCTATTTTTCCTGAAAATGAATACTCAAACTGATAGTACTTGGGGCTGTTTGAGACAGACTGAAACAAACATGAAATGGACAAGGATATAACTATGTTATTGACTCCCACAGCTAAACACAGGAAGACAACTAAATAGTTTAACAAGTTTATGCCTCAAACCCTCAGATAATCACAGGATAAGAGGATTAGACTCAACAACACAACTAATACAGCTCACAGCCAATGCACAAAATTGAACTAGAGATGCTAACAGGTTCTAATCTATTAACCACAGGTTGAGCACAGGTTAATAACTAGACCTGGTTTAAACTACAGACAAAGCACAAATTTTAGAGGTTGAGAATTGATTCCCAAAGGTTTTTGTTTTCATTCAAGCTTAATCTCTTTGGTTACATTCAAACAGTCTGTTATATAGGCATTACAAAAGGTTGTGGACCTTAGGATGTAAATCTCATCCAAGGGCCAACAATAACTCACAACTAATAACTTAACTACTTGAAAAATTATACTAATGAGGACGAGCTCAACAGTTTTGAAGAAAAGACAATAAAGCAGAAAAGAAACAGACTGATCTAAAGTAGGAAAAGTGATTTTGTAGTTTTCCTGAAATGGAAAATCTTCAGTTTGTCTTCATATTTAATTGTCTGGTTGTTATTCTTGTTCTTTGGACTCCTCAAGGCTTTATTTGTGATCATATAAGCCTCCCTCGACAGGTTGATAACTATCTAAACAAATGAACAACCTCAACTGGATTTAAATTGGACAATTCACCCTGTTGGACTCTTTCTGAACTTGAACTTGAATGACATTTTTTATGGACTTGTGCTGGACCTTTGGAAAACTTATCCTGGACAATTTTGTAGTTCATAGGGTGGTCTTGACAGTGGCCCATGGTGGGGGCTGGTGGCTTGCCCTGGTGTACCTCTTAGCAGGTTGAAAGATGACTGGTGCAGACTGAGCATCATTCTGTTGGGCTGTGTTTTGGACACTGGCATGAGATAAGGCTTGGTTAGTGGTCTAGCTAGGCTTGGCCTGGCCTTGGCTTGTGTTAGCCTGACCCCGGCTTGACTTGGCTTGGCTGTGGCTAGGCTTGGCTTGGTCATGTCTTGTCATGGCTTGGCTTGTGGCTCTTGTGGCATGAGTTATGGCTTGTCTGTCTTGCCTTGGTTGGATCATGGCATGGCCATGAGGACCCTCTAGGTTAGCTCCTGCTTCAAAACTTCTGGAAAATATCAATGCTGATGTTATCATTAATGACCTTACATCTCAAAATGCGCGTATATCACTTTTTGTGATTTCTTAATATCATGTATTAGACAATGACATCTGAAATAATTGAAATAATATTTTAGAAAGGGCCCAATTTTCGTATTTTGCCTATGGCCTACAAATTTTCTGGACTGGCCTTGTTTATACCTAATAAAATTTAAGAGCTCTAATTACAAAACAACCTTTCAGACCAACTTGCTACTTGGCCCGGTTTGGATTTGCACAATACCTTTGAAAAATCGTGTCATTAGGTATGCCCTATAAATAACACCGTGGGGGTAATGGGTTATGTAAACACACAACTACACAAGACAAAGGAATTGGGTAGTTTGGTGCCCTTTTTTGTTCATCAGAAGTCTTAGGCATATTATCATGTATGTTATAAATCCGATAAAATGTCCTTATTGTGAAAACTTATCGTGGATGTCATAGGATTATTCTAGATATTGTATGTCCTTTTGCATTTTTATGGCATCTCTCTCTACCATCTCCCATACTTATTTCTTTATATTTTATAACATGTTATCAGCACGAGTCTTAACCGTCACAAAAAGTGTTGCACCAATTTAGATTATGTACCTCGTATGTATGTTGATGACATCATGCAACCAGTGGCGTACCCAGAGCTTTTAATATGGGAGTGCAGAATTGAAAAAAAAAACCTAAAAATATAACAAATGCTTAAATATTAAACTTCGTCTTACATAGTAAACAATATGGCACTAAAAATTACAAATACGAAATATTTCAAGCCCTACGATGAGATTTTATATTCTAAAAACGCTATTAATTCTTTATTGTTATGAGACGACAAATAAGGCTCATACAAGTTGAGAGATGAAAAATGAGATTTTTGAACATTTTCATTCAACTTCATTTTGAGAAGATAACAAAGGAGAAGATGATGAAAAAGTTTTGTGTGCCTTTCTTTGTGAATTCCATAAAGATTTCAATACTTTATATTTTTTCATTAATTTAAAATGAACAAGTAATCTCAAATTAGGAGTATAATTTACTTGGATTTTTGTAAATTAGGGTTTATTTCATTGTTTCAATTTTCTGAATGTTAATTGAAAATTGAAATGGCAACTAGTATATCAAAAATCAAAATTCATAACAAAAAGTCACAAATAGACAAATAACAATTAAAACAAAAGTATAAGACATTCATATAAGTAATTAATCAAAGACAAATTCAAACTAAAAACCTAAATAACAAAATTAGGAAAAAAGAAAATTAGGATTTTGTTTAGTAGTCGAATGAAAAAATAAAAAAGTAATAACTTAAGGCTAGTTTAATAAAGTAGGATAGAAACAAGCAAAAAAAAAATGTGTCTAAAGGGAGTTGAACTCATAACCTCCTAGTTATGTACCATCATTATACCCGCTGAGCAACCTTATTAATTCTGATTAAGAAAGAACGCATATAATACTTATATTGGATTTATCAGTTTTTTATAAATAAAGAAACAAATTCTGCCTACCGAGGGTGCGCACGTGCGGTGTTGTGCGCACCCCTCGGTTTGCCCCTGCATGCAACCCCTCAACAAGCAAGTAGTCTCATAATATTAATTACGGTAATGGTTTAATTGTTTAGTGTTACTCTTATTTCTGTAATTCCTCAAGTAATTTATGAGTTTGTACACTGAATCTCTCTTAATGCTCGTGAGGTATTAAGAAAGAAGTATTTTAACAAGGGATTTGTCATATATTTTTGGACCAAAGTTCCAAAACATCTATTTTATAAAGATAAGTATATATGTCCATATTATAACTGTGGCATGAAGTTCAAAATTTTAAAGGTGTATAATAATTTTAACACCATCTTATCACTACAATATATTCATATTTTATTAGTGTAAGTGGCCAGAAGTTCACATATAAATGCTAGTGACCAAAAGTTCACAGTTGCGATTTTTGAGCAGCAAATGAGTTTAAAGCGGTCTTTATGAAAGACAAAAATTATTTGCGAAATGATTCTTGCTTACTTGAAGTTGGACAAATCTGATATTTGATTCATTCCTTGTAGTGGATGTAACAACCCGTAAAACTCTACCTTATAGTAGATGTCGATGACAGGACATAAGAATGATGATGCGACCTTAATTATTGAGCCTAGTAATTTGACCTTTGGTGTGCCAAGTAAAGAAGCCTTAATTATATTAAGCTTAATGTTGTGGCCTTATTGAGCCAAATTCGTTTATTGAATGAAATGAAAATATCTCATGTAGTTAATTATCTCATGATAAGTCATGTGAGACTCATTTATGTTAAGAGTTTTATATGAGTTTAGAAAAAGAATGATATGTACGAGTTGATTGATAGTTATACTATAGCCTGAAGTTCATAAGATAGTGAAACTATGACTCGAATTTCACAGTGTTTACAAATTATGAAATTATGATCCGAAGTTCATAGTGTTGACATGTACTGAATTATGTGCCGAAGTTCATAATGTTTACAAATATTGAGGTTGTGACCTAAAGTTCACAATGTTTATAAATTCTCACATTTTATACAGTGAATATTATTCGAGTATCATGATTGAGAACGAACTTAGAATTATACATGTATATTTGCAAAATATGAGATACTGAGTATCATATCAAATGGATTCATATCATTCCCTGAAACGAATGAGATATCATGTTTTGAATATGAAATATATTTATCATTTATACAAACAGTGTAGTCCTATAGACACATTATCGTGTAAGTGGCTTAAAATACTATGTGTGATATCTCGTATACAAGTGACATGTGATAAAAGTATTTAATATTATGAAAAGAATTATCACTAGAATTCGTTGAATTCACGATCTCCCCTGATGGGATGGGTGAATTATTAATTGAGTTGAATTGGGATTATTGAAAGAAAAAGTTATTATTTGTATTCCTAAAAGAAATTTTGATGTATGAATTATGTTCATAATAGAAGAAAGAGCAATGTATTATATTCCCTGAAATAATATTGCGACATATGTTTAGTCTTGCCAGTATAAATCAGACATCAATTAGTGTCTTATGACACATCTATTGTTTATCTGGTCAGGTACTAAACAATTAATTTGAATACATATGATGAAATTTTGTTAACTAGAAGTTTAAAATGATGATTATAGTCAACTAAACAGTGGCATCTGATAAAGTGCATTCAGACACATACTATTCTTGTTAAAGATTACCGTGAATTATCAAAAGTAAGGAAGTTGACATAAAATGGTTAAGATGTGACGATTGAGGACATCCGGGTTACTATTATACCCGTTTTGATAATCCTGAAGTTTATCCTAAAGAAAAGAAAAAAGTGTTGAAGTTTTCTCGTGTAAAAAAAAATTAGTAAAGGCAAGACATTACACTGAGATTGAGTATATAAGTATTTTGATATTGGAGATTTAAACGCTACTCTGAGTTTAATAAAGAACTTAAATGTCCGTGTATGGATTGACACTATATTGAGTAGCTTGTGGTCACGTAATGATTTTTCTGAGTATTTCTCGTGATTAAAAATCACATTTTGATCATTATATGAAATAATTGATCTCCCAAATTTGATATTATGTTCAGCACATTAAAATCCAACTGCATTATATGTTAGTCCCCGGAATATATTTTTATTGTACAAAAAATGTCCATATAAATTCTCTTTAATGATAATAGAATTTAATATCTAAGGTGGTTATGATAAATATTTAGACTATATATTTGGTTATACTCCATCCGTCCCAGTTATTATTGTCCTATTTCTTTTTAGGGTGTCTCAGTCAATTGCTATCCTTTCTATATTTGGAAATTTTTTATGATTAATTTGATCATCCAATGAGACTATTTTCCATTTATCATCCATTAAGTGGAACCACAATGGTCCCCCACATATATGATCCCATAAGGAACCAGAAGTTCAGAGAAAGTTATACATTAAATTCATTGAGTATAGGTTTTTGAATTTGTTATAACAA
This sequence comes from Heliosperma pusillum, assembly GCA_022085475.1. NCBI lineage: Eukaryota > Viridiplantae > Streptophyta > Magnoliopsida > Caryophyllales > Caryophyllaceae > Heliosperma > Heliosperma pusillum. The sequence goes on from JAIUZE010069550.1 coordinate 17,699, forward strand.
TATGTTTTACCAGATTAATAAAAGTATATACACTTGAACTGTAATATAATAATATAATAAAAGTCAATCAAAATTGACAATTCCACAATGAAAATGAAATTGCAAGGTAAAGCAGTTGGTATGAATTTGTTATATTTAAAGTGTTCCTGAAGTGACATGGATATATGACTTATAATAGATGGCGTAAATGAATATAATGATACCACATACATATTCAGACTCAGATATCATTGAACAATACTGCTATCATCAAGAGATGATTAAATTATATCGATATTGTTGAAACCATTTCTAGATTAGATTGGTTGATGATGCCTTAAGACAAATTAATCTTATTGTTAAAATAATGTGTGCCTCTTAAGTTTTAATCTTATAGCTATGGAAGCTCAACTAATCGTTCAAGGTTGCACAAGAAGATCAAGAGATGAAGATCGTCATTGTTATAGTCATAGTGTTGTATAAGAGATCATTAAACTCGATTCATGCTAAGTACTTCAAAACTGACAGTGACATGTCACTGTGGTTTCTGACTCTTAAATATTTCGAAAATGTTTAACTCTTGAAAATAGTTTTCCAAACTTTTGATCAACATTTTACATTGCTAAAAATTCTGGTTTGATCTTTATAATTGGAAGAAAGCTTTTAGTTGTCTTGGAGAAGAGGTAGCTTGCACAAAAAGACACTTGCCAAAAATGGGTTGTTTACTTTTCTATATTTGGTCACTACCATTTATGTTCTTTCTTGATGAAAAACATAACCCTTATTTTGTCTAAGTGTGGCTGCCAAATTAAGGTGACTAGTAAGCTTGATTACTTGTGCAAGTAATTCATTTGGCTTGCATAAGGGGTCATGGTTTCTTGTGCCTTAATTGACCTTCTTGTTCTTCAAGCTTCATTTCTTTAATATTTTTAACACTTGTGTACTTCATTGTAGTGTGTTATTTTAATGTGTAGTATACTCTACTCTACATTATAAATACCACACTTATTTCATTTGAACAAGTGTGCAACAACAAAATATTTTCAAGCTTAAAAGACTTTGAGTTTTTATGGAGTAAATTATCTTTGCAAAAATCATTTAACATTTCATACTTAATTATTTTGCAAAATATTTTTCTTAAGTCTTTTACAAAGAGCTAATTCGTTGCAACAAAGCATGTATTGTGTTCGATGATCTCGTGTTAGTACTTAATCGTTTTCTCCACCGTTCATTTTGTGAACATTTTGAGAAACACAAGTCTTGTAACAAACGAGTAGAACAAGTCTTAAGATAGAGTTCTCTTGAGCAACTAGCAACTCGAAAGAGTTGGGGAAGTCTCTTGGCGGAGTAGTCTTGAGCAATAGCAACTCGAAAGAGTTGGGGAAGTCTCTTAGCGGAGTAGCTTTGAGCATAAGTCTTGGTGCGGAGTAGCATTGAGCAAATAGCAACCGGAGTAGGTTGAGGAGTTGTTTTATTATTCGGGGTCTTTGTTTGTATGAGTTTACTTCAAAGATGTTTAATAAGATAACGTTGGATGTAGGTCGCGGAGTAGTGACCGAACCAATTTAAAAAAACATCTTTGAGTTTTGTCTATTTCGTTTTTTATATTTCTGCTGCATTCTGATATCACTGTTGATTGCACTGTGATATTTACTGGCTGAATCGTTGTTGAATACTTCTTACTTTTTTGTTCTAAGTGTCAACTTCTTCTTTCTTCTAAGTAGTGTCTTAGTGATCATAGAGTTTTTAAAGAAGCTTTAATTAAGCTTAAAATTTTAAATAGACACCTAATTCACCCCCTCCCCCTCTTAGGTGATTTCGCCCTTGACTCTTCAATTGGTATCAGAGCCTTGTGCTCTTGATATTGGTTAATTACCAAAGAGTTGATCCTATAGTCATGGACGGGAAACATACTAAGTATCCCATATTCGAAGGGGATAACTACTCATGGTGGAAACATCGTATGAAGCACCATGTCAAAAGCACAGATTATGAATGTTGGATCATAATTCAAAAAGGTCCCCTTGCTATAACGGTCATTAATGCTGATGGCACTAGTTCCATAAAAAGTAAGGATAAGTATGTCGAGGCTGATTATCGTAAAGTCGAGAAAAATTCTAAAGCCATGTCCATTCTTCAATATGGCATCGGTGAACAAGAGATTAACCGGATTTTCGGATGTATCTCGGCAAAAGAAATTATGGACACCTTAAGCCTTGCTTATGAGGGAACGTCTCAAGTTAAGAAGCATCGTATTGACCTTCTCATGCAACAATATGAGATGTTCAATATGGAGCGTGACGAGTCAATTAATAGTCTTTCTTCACGTTTTTCTAGTATTGTTAATGAACTTAAGAGTCTTGGTCGTAATTTCGAATCCGAGGACATAGTCCGAAAGATCCTTCGTAGCCTAAGTGATAAATGGCAACCAAAGGTGACGGCTATAGAGGAGGCTAAAGATCTATCCAAATTGACCCTCAATGAACTAATGGGCTCACTCATGGCTCATGAGTTAACTCTCATGAAGCGTTCGGGTGAATGCTCTAAAGCTAGAGGTCTCGCACTCAAATCAACCTCAAGTGATGAGGAAAATTATGGAGACGATGAGCAAGCCATGTACTCTCGTAATATGGCGGATATGATCAATAGTCATGTTCCTAAAAAGTTCAACAATTTTAGAAAGAAAGCTTTTCAAAAGAAGAGATCATTTTCATTCGTTGTTTGTTTTAAATGTGGTGAGAAAGGTCATCTTATCAAAGATTGTCCTAAATGGAATGAATTCAAATCCAAGGATAAACGTGATTTTGCAAAGAAAGAATACAAATACAAAGTCATGTCTGCAATCTGGGGTATGTCTGATTCCGAGGAAGAAGAGTCTTCCGGGATAGAATTGGATGCCAAAGTTTGCATGACAACTCGTCTAAAACTTGATGTTCCCGAGTCTTCAAAGAGAGTGTCCGCAAAATGTCTCATGGCACATTCCGATGATTCTGAACATGCTTCCGATGATGAGGTAAATAATCTCAAGACAAAGGTTAGATCCTTCTCCAAAGAAAAGGTATGTTTGATGCTCGATGATATACTTGACAAATGTCGTGAAAAGAATGAAAAACTTGACGCTATGCAAACTCAAATTGAGGACATAGCTGAAGAAAATGTTTGTCTAAAAGAGTTTCTAGATGAATTAGAGTAGAGTAACATCATACCTTCTCTTAAAAAGGAAGTCAAGAGATTAAAGAAAGAAAATGCGAGTCTTGTAAAAGAGGTAAATCTGTCTAATGTCACAGTGAATTCCACTGTGACATCTTCTGTTAAAACTGAAGATGAGTCATTAATCCGACAAGTTGATAACTTAATCAATGAACGTGACTCACTCTTATAGAACCTCACCTCATGTCAGAATCATGTTAAGAGTCTTGAAGAAGTCTATGAAATGTTGGTTGATGAGAATAATCATGCTAAAGATGCTTTTGACAAAGT
>JAIUZE010069604.1:0-10079 GCA_022085475.1 Heliosperma pusillum
ACATGATACATAAGCATTAGAACAAGTTTATGAAGCATAATGAATAAGAAACATAGTTACCTCTCCAAAACAACAAGTTTGGAAACTAACTAAAACAAGGGTTCACTTCAAACTGTCATAACTAGCGTTCTAGACATTTAAATACATAATTTCCAAGTCGAGGTGATAGCTTATTCTCTTACGGTACCAACGAATGGTCACAAGCCCAAAACAAGCAAGTAACGAAGGAGATATGATAATTCTACCAAAAAGGGTCAGTGGAGTGAAACTGTACAAGTCACGACCGTGACTTGTATTTCACGACCGTGAAATGAGGTTTCACGACCGTGACTTACATCTGACGACCGTGAAACACTCTGTTACCAATTCATCCGTGAGCCTTCAACAGAAATTCAATCCTATCACTTCCAATTCTCATAATCCATTTCTAATAACTATCAACAATCAATATTCATCATCAACAATCATCAAGTAACAACAATCATCATCCATAACATGATTCCTAAACTTACAAATCGTATTCTAATACGATTTCTAGCATATAAGCATGTAAAACACGTAAATGATATCGAGTAACCCTTCACCGTTACCTTTACGCGTCTTTAATCGATTACTAAGCTTTCCTAATAGTCTCCACCTACAATTAGGTAATAAAAGATGAATATATTTCACCTTGCGAAAGACGGATAATTTAAAAAGCGAGAAAGACGATGATTTTAATATCAAAACGGATAGAGGAAGGTAATAGGAGAAGAATGAGACGAACTTACGTTAATTCTATCAAAGAACGAAAGAGCTATGAAGATTCAAAGATCGAAAATCAAGAGGGAGGCAAGATTTGAGATTTCTTAAGGAGGAAGTAAATTGTGTTTGTTTTGGAGTAATGAATTAGGTTAAGGAGTATGAGTTGTGTAAGTAAAGGGTGAGTCGGAAAAGTCAACGAAAGTCAAAGACGGCTCAAAAGTCACGAAAAGTCAAACTCGCCTTAAGACGGGATTATCATGGAATCTCGCAGAAATTCCAAATACGAACTCGGAAATTCTAAATTCGACTCGAAACTTTAAATTCTAAATTAAAACTTAAATTTGCTGAAAAGATTTCGTAAAATATTTCTACTAGAAAAATAGGGTACATTTCCGGGTGTTACAATCACCACACCTTTTAAAAAGTTTCGTCCTCGAAACTTGAGAGTAGAAAACAAAAGTATTAAGGACAAGAATCGGTTTTCAAAATTAATACGAAAACTCTTATAAGGGAAAACATTTATGAAATGATGTTCTTCTCGAAAAAAAAACGTTTTAAGGAAATTTTTCATAAGAGCGAAACTCTATTTACGGATCACAAGAATGCTCGTCGCGAACGAGAACTCTAATTATCCAAATCAAATTAATGTCGAAATAGTGAAATCGAAATTCAAAACAAACGTTAGTAAGTGCAGGACTAGTTATCAGACGTCTCCAATAACAAGTGCAAACATCCAACCAAACGCAAAATCCAAATATAAAAGCAACAGAAATCTATTTTCTCCAAAAACAAGGTACAAAATATATCATTGGACTTCTTTGAAAAGTTAATTTAGAAACACATTATGTAAATTCGAAAGTTTTCTCAAAGATAAAATCAAAATAAGAACACATTACATGTACAAAGAGCGACTCGCACTTCTCACACACAATTCAGGGTAACAAAATATATACAAAATACGCAAAAACAAAACAAATCAACTCTTAGGGATATGAAGATCACGATGAAGTCGGCAGGAAGATCTACAAGAATTCGACATCACTTACTCTACTAATAAACGAAATCCTCAAGAGAATACAATTTACCCATTTTGCAACTCATCATTTTCAATCATCAGAATTCCTACAAAAATACTTCATAATCATGAAACTTCGAGTAACAAATCCCAATTATTCAAATCCAATTAGAATCTACTGAGGTCCATCGGCACGGTAGACTCTACAACTAACCACCCACATGAAAATTCATTGCGTACTCTAATCTTTTTAGCTCCATCAAAACTCTTATTAGAAACCACCAACAAAATATTTATATCTAGGGAAAACATGATCGCTAACAACCACAAGGTAAAAGAGGCTTACTATGAAATCCTTTGATCCAATTTATTCCAAAATTCATTATCCTAAGTTATTAACAATGAACTTTCTCATCTTCAAAAGTTAAAACAAAAATCCTCAAAAGAGATTAGTCACACAATCTCATTTCACTTAACTTTTGCCAATCATAGGGCAATGCGACCGTAAGTCAATTTATTTAGCTCCTTCAAACTCTCAATACATCGGTTTTCGCTTATGACAATATTCCTCAAGTTTGGTCCTCCAATCCAAATTCCACAAGGTAATTATTCCCGTTAGGGTCCAAAATTTAAAGACCACAATTTCCCAAGTAACACTTAAAGAATCACTAAAATTCTTAACCACAAATACCAACTATCATTATGATTATTTCGATCCTCAAAACGATATTGCAACATTAAGCTTTCATAGTCTAAAACAACTAGGAGAGTTTCATCCTAAGCTATCCTCAAATCCTTATAATCATCTAAACATGAAACTAGTTTAATAGGACGGTTAGGTACCATATTCGAAACTTCTTCAAAACACACCTACTAACACTTACGTTAGCTAATAAGAAAAACTACCTCTCAAGAGAGTAGGGATAAAAGAACATGATACAAGGAACATTAGGAAGCGTCACTAAAGAACTACGATAAGATGAAAAAGGCGAAAGCGAAAAAAGAAAACGAGGTTGAGGAAGAGACAAAGCAGATAGTAGAGTTATGAAGATATATGAGTAAGAAAGAAAGTACGAGCTTGTAATTTCTTAAAGATCAATCTTGACAAAAACATTCAAGAATGGAAATGAAAAGGAATGATGGCACGAGTAAGGGTTTAAGATTTAATCCACAAAGTTTCTCCTTTCAGACTTAGGGTGATAGTAAAGCAACTCATCCCAAACAAAGGTCTCTTACAAGGGACCATCGTACCACGTACAATCATCAAAGTAAGGTACACCTAGATTTGATAAATCGACTCCAACCCAATTCATCCATCCTTTCATATCACACGGTATCCCAATTTCGGAATTGCAACTTAAGCGTAGTAACATTCTCTAAATTCCAAAATTTGACACACTCTCAAAGGTTTCAAAACCAAAGAACTAACAAGGAATTCTTCATAGTAATCTCTTTTCAACTCCTAAGGCCCACAAGGTAGAACACCAAACAAAACGTCATTATCAACATCATATAGCCCACGAGTTCATTATTAACAAAGTACAACCTCAAGTCAAACATCATCATTAACGTCCCAAGGTATTTCCATCATAGCTCACATCATCAAACCTCGCTCATATCTATAATCTTCAAGTAATATGGTTCAACTTACAACGAAACCTTACTACCTCAAACGAGTTTGCGATACCATAAGATAAGATCATATCTTTATTATACGAGTTGGTAGCGGAAGTCTTTGAAACAACAAACACACAACGAGACCCGAATGCACTAGGTGCAACCCAGTCTCAACCGTGATATTTGAGGCAAACAAATAGCGAACTAAGTACTGATATTTGGCGAGTTAGACCTATAACTCGACAATGGAGATCGAAACCCAAGACCTATTGAGAACGATCAAGTTGTTACTCAAACTCATTGAATAATAACAAAGTGTTTTTGCAGCAGCAAAGTTAGGGAAAATATTGTATTTCTTATTGATTGAATGCGTGAAAACCTCCAGCAATCTTGGCCTTAAATAGCCCTCATTACAAACCTATAATGGCTGGTCAAACCAAGCAATAAACTACCCAATTAAGGCTCTTAAAGAGGCTCTTAATTAGGCTAAAACTTACCTTATTTGACAGCCTTACAACAGCTCTTTTAGCAGCCTTCAACTGCTCTATATTTCAAATTCTATGCAACCACAAACTAAGTAGTAAACACTAGCTAAATGACTCCAATTAACTACTATTTATGACCCTCTAACAGACATATTATTAGACACAAATGCAGCAATAATAAGACTTAAAATGATAATAAAACAAGGTGTAAATGACAGCTATGACTCAGTCCATTCAACCGTTGCATCCTTGTGTAAACAGTCAATTAGACTGTTAAATGGCTTCATTGATCACGCATAGGCTTCGTGTTATGGACTCACCAAACCAATTCCCTAACTGAACTCGTGGAACAACTTTTGAACGGTCCATAGGACTGTCCACATTGACAATTAGTTCATCCATGCCATCCATGATCGTATCATCCTCTCCTCCTTTGAAAGGAATTGTCCTCAATTCTGAAATCCCGTCATCATCTAAGTAAGGAGATAGATCACCCACATTAAACGTAGCATGGACACCATAGTCACCTGGAAGTTCGACCTTGTAAGCATTGTCATTGACTCTCGAAACAACCTTGTAAGGACCTTCAGCTCGTGGCATTAACTTGTTCTTTCGCTTGCTCGGAAATCGTTCCTTCCTCAAATGGACCCAAACTAGATCCCCAACATCGAACACTCGTGGCTTCCTATTCTTGTTAGACTTACGCTTATAAGTCTCATTGATAGACTCTATTCTAGCTCGAACTTGTTCGTGCAACTTCACCATCGATTTCAGCTTAGACTCCGCATCTTTGTGAACCAATTCATCCTTAGGCAATGGAAGAAGATCTAAAGGCAAGAACGGATTCACACCATACACAACTTCAAATGGAGAATGAGCAGTAGCATAGGTTGGAGAACGATTGTAAGCGAATTCAGCATGGGCAAGCTTTATATCCCAATCCTTTTGTGTCTTACTCACAAGACCACGCAATAAGGTACCAAGGGTTCGATTAGTTACCTCCGTTTGCCCATCGGTTTGAGGATGGTGAGATGTGCTAAACAAGAGTTTAGTGCCGACCTTCCTCCATAAAGTATTCCAGAAATAGCTCAAAAATTTTGAATCACGATCTGAAACAATTGTCTTTGGAACCCCATGAAGACGTAGTATTTCTCGAAAATACAAATCAGCCACATTACTTGCATCATCTGTTTTGTGGCAAGCCACAAAATGAGCCATTTTAGAGAATCGATCCACGACCACCATGATTGCATCCTTACCCCTTTGAGTACGAGGCAAAGCAACAATAAAATCCATAGATACATCTTCCCATGGACGATTAGGAACAGGTAACGGAGTGTACTCTCCGGGCTTAAATGTGCTCTTTGATACATGACAAGTAACACATTTGCGAATCACACATTGCACATCCCCTTGCATACGAGGCCAATGGAAATGCTCCTTCAATACTTCTAAAGTCTTAGCAACACCGAAATGACCAGCAAGTCCACCTCCATGAGCTTCCCTAATCAACAACTCACGAACTGGATGCTTAGGAACACATAATCGATTCCCTTTAAAAAGAAAACCATCTTGCAAAACAAACTCACCCATTACACCAGATTTGCAACCAAGGAACAACTCCCCAAAATCAACATCATTCTCATAATAGTCCTTCAATGTTTCGAACCCAAGCAAACGAACATCAAGCACGGATAGCAAAGAGTGCCGACGAGAAAGCGCATCAGCCACCACATTACTCTTACCATCCTTGTATTTTGAAGAAAAGTGGAATGATTGTAAGAACTCCACCCATTTAGCATGCCTCAGATTTAGTTTCAGTTGCCCATTGATGTACTTTAAGGATTCATGATCCGAATGCAATACAAAGTGACTTGGACGAAGATAGTGACTCCAATGATTAAGAGCTCTCACAATGGCATAGAACTCCTTATCATAAGTAGAGTAGTTGAGCCTAGCACCACTCAACTTTTCTGAAAAATAAGCAATAGGTCGCTTACCTTGCACAAGGACAGCACCTATACCAACTCCGCTTGCATCACACTCGACTTCAAAGGGTTGTGTAAAATCTGGAAGTGCCAAGACGGGTGCCTCACACAACTTCCTTTTGATCGCTTCAAAGCCACGTTGAGCAGCCTCATTCCAAACAAATGCTCCCTTCTTCAAACACTCGGTTATAGGACTAGTGATGGTACTAAAGTCACGAATAAACCTCCTATAAAACGAAGCAAGACCTTGGAAAGATCGAACCTCACTTACTGTTTTAGGAGATGGCCAAGACTTGATAGCTTCGATTTTTGATTGATCAACCGAAACCCCTTCTTTAGACACCACATAGCCAAGAAAAACCACACTATCAACCAAGAACGAACACTTCTCCTTCTTACCATATAGTTGCTGCCTTCTTAGTGTTTCAAACACACTTCGAAGATGTTCAAAATGTTCCTCCAAACTACGACTATAAATCAATATATCGTCAAGATAGACAACCACAAATCTGCCCAAGAATGCCTTGAGTACCTCATTCATAAGCCTTATGAAAGTACTTGGAGCATTAGTGAGACCAAATGGCATGACGGTCCATTCATATAAGCCATGCTTGGTCTTGAAAGCGGTCTTCCATTCGTCCCCTTCTCTCATTCTGATTTGATGATAACCACTCCTCAAATCAATTTTTGAAAAGACTACCGAACCATGTAACTCATCCAACATATCATCAAGCCTTGGAATTGGAAAACGATACTTGATTGTTATGTTGTTCACAGCCCTACTATCGATACACATACGCCAAGTTCTATCTTTCTTTGGCACAAGCAATGTAGGGACGGCACAAGGACTTAGACTTTCACGAACATAGCCTCTCTCCATCAACTCTTCAATTTTTCTTTGCAACTCCTTTGTTTCCCCTAGATTACAACGATAGGCTGCCTTGTTAGGAAGAGAAGCCCCGGGAATGAGATCGATTTGGTGCTCAATCCCACGAATAGGTGGTAATCCAGGAGGTAGGTCCTCGGGGAAAACATCCTCGAACTCCTTTAGTAACCCTTCCACCTGCCCATTAAACACACCATCACCGTGTGCCTCATTAGCCACCATTAGATAGACTCGTTCACCCTCGTCAATAGCCCTTTCAACTTCTCGCTCACTAGCAAACATAGTGAGGTTTGATTGCTTACCCTTCTTAGTACTCATTGATCGAACCTGTTGTGGTGCCATAGGTTTGAGTATGATTTTCTTCCCCTTGTCACTCAACTCATACTCATTTCGTCTACTATGATGCAACACATCACGATCAAATTGCCATGGACGCCCCAAAAGGACATGACACGCATCCATTGGGACAACATCACATAAGATCTCATCACCATAAGAACCCATGGTTAATCCCACACGAACCTGTTTTGTTACCTTCACCTTGTTGCCATCATCGAGCCAATGTAATGCATAAGGTTTAGGATGGGCCGAAGTGACCAACCCCAACTTTGTAACTATCTCATTAGAAGCGGCATTAGTACAACTACCACCATCGATGATCAAACTACACCATTTGTCCTTCACTTGACATTTAGTGTGAAAGATTTGATCTCGTTGCTCTGACTCAATAGGGGCTGCTTGTACTTGTAATGTACGAAGAACCAAGGCACAATCATAGGTGGGAGCCTCATAGTTTTCGACATTACCATCATCCTCCTCTTCCTTATACCCATCTAAATTAAACACATCACCCAACTGTTCTTCCTCCACCCACAACTCATCACGCAACTCAACAGCCTCCCTCAAGGTTATGACTCGTTTATTTGGACACGCATTTTGATAATGTCCAAATCCTTGACATTTGAAACATCGAACTTTGGAAAGACTCGTTTCTTTTGTGTTGGTTATCTTAGCAATTGGATTAGGAGTAGGGGCAGCTATGTTTTTGGGTTTCAATTCATTGGTGTGGCTACTAGATCCCCCCTTCAATCCTCCCTCATTCCTCCATGTTCCTGTTTTACTACCCTCCCCATATGTAGTGTTGTATTTCGACTTTCCTTGGGCCTCAATTTTCAAGCATAAACCACATAAAGTATCAAAATCAGCATAGGGGTGCAATTCTACGGTATGGGCTATGGTTCTATTCAGACCTCGCAAAAATCGAGACATCTTTTGTTCCTCGTTCTCCTCCAATTCCCCCATCAAAGCCAAATTTTCAAATTCCTCAATATAATCATTAACACTAAGTTTTCCTTGTATCAATTCAGCAATTCTACGATAAGTAGCAAGTTTGTGCGTGGGTGGTACATACCTTTTTCTTAGTTTACGTTTCAGAACATCCCAAGAAGAGATCTTGGCCTTGCCCAAACGAGCACGTAGAGCCTTCACTCCCTCGAACCAAAGAGAAGCACCCTTACTCAATTTCAGTATGACGTACTTGCACCGTTTCTCATCGTCAAGGTCCTTGAAATCAAACATTCGATCCATCTTGCGTTCCCATTCCAAGTAGGCTTCCGGATCTGTTCCTCCTACGAAGTCAGGTAGTTCATTCAATTTGAATTCATCACCAAGACGTACTAACTCACGCCTGGCCTGCATTCGGTTTCCCCTGTCTTGGACGTTGCGTAGTGCCTCACGCACACTCTCCAAGAAATTTGGATCGTCAAAACTCATCTTCAACATATGGTTCAAGAGCCGAAGCTCTGATACCACTTATGATACGAGTTGGTAGCGGAAGTCTTTGAAACAACAAACACACAACGAGACCCGAATGCACTAGGTGCAACCCAGTCTCAACCGTGATATTTGAGGCAAACAAATAGCGAACTAAGTACTGATATTTGGCGAGTTAGACCTATAACTCGACAATGGAGATCGAAACCCAAGACCTATTGAGAACGATCAAGTTGTTACTCAAACTCGTTGAATAATAACAAAGTGTTTTTGCAGCAGCAAAGTTAGGGAAAATATTGTATTTCTTATTGATTGAATGAGTGAAAACCTCCAGCAATCTTGGCCTTAAATAGCCCTCATTACAAACCTATAATGGCTGGTCAAACCAAGCAATAAACTACCCAATTAAGGCTCTTAAAGAGGCTCTTAATTAGGCTAAAACTTACCTTATTTGACAGCCTTACAACAGCTCTTTTAGCAGCCTTCAACTGCTCTATATTTCGAATTCTATGCAGCCACAAACTAAGTAGTAAACACTAGCTTAATGACTCCAATTAACTACTATTTATGACCCTCTAACAGCCATATTATTAGACACAAATGCAGCAATAATAAGACTTAAAATGATAATAAAACAAGGTGTAAATGACAGCTATGACTCAGTCCATTCAACCGTTGCATCCTTGTGTAAACAGTCAATTAGACTGTTAAATGGCTCCATTGATCACGCATAGGCTTCGTGTTATGGACTCACCAAACCAATTCCCTAACTGAACTCGTGGAACAACTTTTGAACGGTCCATAGGACTGTCTACATTGACAATTAGTTCATCCATGCCATCCATGATCGTTTCACTTTAAATCCAAGAACTATAGCCAAATGCTTTTTCACCAAGCCTATACACTAACACATAAACTAGAATCCACAAGAAGTCACTTAGTCTCAAAAGCGTTTTACACCTCAAAGTATCATCCAAATATTCTCACTTAGAACAACTAGCTCCAATTTAGACATGATTCTCAAGACACTCTAGTATTACTAAACTCCTAAATTCAACAGATTAAACCGTTAATGGATTAAGAAGTCTTAGCCAACTCATTCAATCTTACACCATCAAATACCATGAACTATCTACACATTAGTCATGGCAAGCATCAAGCATTAAAATCATCAAACTTATCTTACTACCCTTCCTTAGAGTTACAACCAATCATCAATATAGGGTGAATTTAGATCTACACCATTTTCCTCAAATCACAAATTCATTCTAACAAACACTAATATTCCACAAAGTTCAAAATTCTTCCGACCAAGTATAATATATCACAACAAATGGGTATGGCATCCACAAAAATGTTACATGAGGAAGCTAAGGATACAAATTGATAAGGAGGAGGGAAGTAACAAGAGTAATTTTCCAAGATGCCACAGTGTGAAGAGAAAGAAGCACCAGTAGGGGAAGAGAGCATACAACAATAAGGACGGAGAATTCATAGATGAGGAAAGAAATACACTTCAATTAGGCTTGTCAATCTTCAAATTCTTCAGTCAGAGGATACTTCTTCTAGGT